>JBCJKE010456145.1:0-14280 GCA_039654525.1 Melibe bucephala | reverse complement strand
CATTTTATTTGTCTTGAGATATAATCAGTGCAAGTTTAAAACTATCTCAGGGACCTAATTTTGTGGAACCTGCCGTAACGAAAGAAGCTATCGACGTTTATCCTTATATTTTATATATGACCCTCTCCCTCTTCCACTCCCCCATCTGACCTGTCTTCTTGTTATGATTCTGTCACTAAGTACGTAGATCTGTAAAGCATATTATATATATGTAGTTTTCGCGAGAGTGTCCTCCGACCAAATGTCCATTTTGCGTAAGAAGTGCCCGCTATTTTGATGAAACCAATTTTTTTTTAATCAGAATCGCCTTAGAAAGACATCTGCCGCCTTAGTGCCTGGTATGTTGGCTTGTTGTCAATCAAAAAAAGCAATGAAATATCAACTTGCTGTTCAGTATACAGTAACCATGAACACTTGTCTAGAGTTTGCTAGGGTGTTGAAAATCGTCCCTCCCACTCACTTGAGATATTTTCCCACCCCTTTGAGTCTGGGAACAGTTAACAAACGTTCATGCCTCCTTTGCTGGTCCACTGTTCAGCCAATCAAATTCGTTAATGCGACGCAAAAGGTGTGGCCTAGATTTGGACTTCAATGAAAGAATATATGCTTAGCTGTTCAATAACGCGAAATGGCCTTTGCCGTGTCTTAGCAAGGTGGTTGGTTAAAACGAATGACTGTCTACAGATTTACGCTACACAATGCACTCGATTCCCTCCCTGCCGCAACAAAATTATCACTCTCTGGCTGTGGGCAGGGGTGTCTATAAACTTTTTGGAATTGGCGGCATGGCTCATAAACTTAAAAGTGATTTAAAAACTCAGCAAGATGATCTTTGTCCAAACGGGATAATCATGTTTCAAGATGCGTTGTAAACTTCAAGGGATGTGAAAACTTGAGTTAAAGATAATGAAAATCAGACCATTTGGGAGCCGCAGGGTTGATATCGCCATAGTGCCTGCTTCGCGTAAGTGCCTGGTTATGCTGCTTCCCGATCACTGGGCACTCTCGCTACTGTATTATTAGAATATGAAAGAGACATAGAGATCAGTAGTAGATGAAAGAGAATATTATAAGAAAAAAAAAAAAAAAATAATAATATGTTTGATTGGAATAATAATATATCATACACAAATCTAATACATAGGTATTAGAAATCGTCGAGAAGCGATGTTCGTGAGTCTTAATATATAGGTTCTCCTCACTATCACAGTGACCTTCTTTTGTGAAACACATCAAATCCAATTTTGCTACATTAGTGTGATTCTTGTGGGGTGGAGAACATAGCCTTGTGACTTCTTATCACTTGTGTTTAAATTAATTTGTATGTGTCTTGGTTTATAATGCCTTAGAATGCGAACACACAATATTTCTCTTTATAGACAGTTAATATTAAAAAATGTCCGTGGTGGGGGTACATGTACCTGACATTGCTTTTTAGCACTGTTTTCAATTTATAAGTGAACAGGAAAGATGGAATTAATTTCTATTTGATTGGACAGATATATAGTCAAAATTTTTATGATAGTTTGTAACCTTTTGCCATGCCAAGAAGTGTATTTTATCACTTTTTCAGTCAACTAATAGGTCCACAACTAAAATTAAGTGTGAAATTGTACAAATTAAAATCAGTTTTCAAGAAGTATTGCAGGAAAATGCAGATTTGCATCTTGTTGACTTTGTGTCATTACTTAAACCATGTAATATAAAGAGAATACATGTCTGTATCTTAAATATTCTCTTTTGAAAAAAAAGCAACCCAAATAGAGTATTATATGAAATAAAAAAAATAATATCTTTTTCAATTTTCAACCTTTATTTACTGTAAAGATCAAACGATAAAGGTGCCATCACTGTCAGCCAGGGTCATGTCCTCGAAGCCAAAATTAAAGTCACCAGAAAGGGGAACAGTTCTACTGAGGAATGCAGAGCCAAAATACAGTTTCATGGCAAGAAAGTTGCCCAAATCAGAAGAGCAGGACCCAAAGAAAAACTCAAATTCATGCAATCCTGATAAGTCGCCTCAAACAGCCGTTCAGAATGCTCCAGCTATGAATTCTTCCTCTGTCACCAAGAAGCCTGTAGCCATAGTGGAAGGCTCCTGCCAGTCCACAAACTACACCATTGCCAACACTCCCTTGCAAGGAGTGGCAACCTCAACGTCAAGCCTGTCATCAGGGGATCTAAAAGTCATCGATTTCGATCATAAGAATGTCTCCCAGACATCTAGTCAGGAGCCCAAAGCACATGGCATATCTTTGACACCTCAGCTTACAGATGATCCGAGCAAAGACCCATCTGCACTGGCTTCCAGTGTGGCCAGCATGCCATCTCAGCCGGTGATAGAGGACACAGCCGCTGCCTTGGCATTGTCTAGCATTACCAACTCATTGTCGGTAGTGGAGCGCTTGAAGGAAGTTGAAAAAGAGAGAGATCAGCTGAAAATGGACTTTGAGGTTCAGTTGCAGGTGAACTCCGAGCTGAAACGATTGCTAGTTGCCTCTGTTGGTGAGGACTTAGGTGAAAGAGTGCAGCGACTTGTCAGGTATGAATTCAGTTTTAATTTAAACCAAGTAGTGTTTGTCTTTATGTCTTTATTTACATTGTTGTTTTGTACAATTAATATCATCGTGGCTTAGCTTTCAATTTCTATTTTTAGGTTTATTCTCGTTCACTTTCATGGCATTAATCACATTTTGTTTAATGTCCAAGGAAATTCTGTGTTCCATTTCTATACATCATATCAGTGGATTGGCTCTCTGCATGTAGAATGTACTGCGAGTCGCAAAAGGGGTGTAGCTTTTCCAGAAATTTCAGGAATTCCAGTAATCTTCTCAGTCGGGAAAATCGCCCGTTTTATAAGTGAATGGGATTTCAAATAATTTTTTTTTTTTTTTTTTTATAAACGCCTGAAATTTTTGTTTGTTCAGGAAGGAGAATTATGATAGAAATGATGTTTATTATTAATTTAAAGAAACAGACAAACTGTCACCTACATAACCGATGCAAAATAGCTGCTTTTCTTAAAGATCATAAACTACAATGGAAAGACCAGCACCAAGTCTTATGCAAGGAAGCATTCCTAGAACGTAATATCAATGACTAATAAACAACTGTCACTATACACCCGGCAACAGAAAAATAAACGCTGAAAACTTGCAATGAACATCCCTCAAAGAGCAAAGAGCAAGAAATAACATTACCACACTTTTTAACACACTTTATTTAATGACCATGGCTGAGCAGCTTTTCATCACTCGAAGAGTTCAATGTTCAAAATAGTGACCCAAGATTACATTACATAACCATCTTCTTATGTAGATAGTTATTAGTACTCTCATTTCTCTAAATCCTTTCAGGTTATGGAATAATAAACTTCCAGTCAGTGCAAAATACAGGAAAGATAAGGAAGATTTTAAACAGAGACACTTACATTTACGAATCTAAGATCTAAATACTAGTTAGTATCTTTTTGGCGCATTGACAAGCACGCACTCAGTTCAACTAATTTGTCAGCTATTTTGTTGGTAGCTTACAGAGAAATTGGTAGAGGCAACTGAGGCATAGTTCAGTGTCGGTGTCCTGAATGTAATGCAATGCCTGTTATTTGATTTCCATTTCTCATCTCATGCTGGAACAGAGACAGAGCTCAGTTGTCTTTTGACATTGGAGGGTTCAGCAAAAGAATGAGGGAGGACTATGAGCATCTGGACAAAGTTTCCATCCAGGCTGACATGTGGCGATCCAAGTACCTGGCCTCAAGGTGAGAATGTGTTGTCTATCATAAAAACACAACAAACGAAAAAAACTAAAAACAAAAAATAAAAAACCCCAAACAGAAACCCACCAAGAGTAGAATGGTTCTTTTTATGTCCTTCTCATCTTCTTTTCTTCACTTGATATTTATACAGAAAGACTATTCTCCTCAACGGCAACATTTTTGGTCATTATAATAATAATGGTAGTAATAATAATAATTGATGGCATTGATGTTGTATCTATGATTGTTGGTATGAGTTGTAGCTGAACAGCACCTAAAAAACACATTGTTTAGAAGTAGAATTTTAAGCTTGACTTTTAAGCTGTGCATTCAAGCTGTGCTTTTTTTTAAAGACTGGAAATATTTGAAGTACTTTTTTTTTTTTTTAGTTAATATGATGGAGATTACTGGTCGAATTACTGGTATCTTCTGCATTCTTTCAGATCATTTTTCAAATCTTGTTTGCATCCTTTATACACTGTAATATTGATTGATCAATTCATTAGTGAATTCCCTCTTTCTAAACCGTCTGACAGAGTCATGATAGAGGAACTGGGCAATGCCAGGGCCTTCTACTCACTGCAGTGTCACGATGCCCAGGATGCATTGCAGCAGATGCTCAATGAACGGCATGAGCTTAGAACGAACCTGCTGGACACATACAAGTATGGAAGGGAGACAATCCTGTATTTTATGCTTTGTCTTGTGTAAAATAATCACAATTAATTGTTAGGTGACTGTAATTTAACAAGTATATTTACCCCATTAAGTTAGCCTGATCTATTGAAACAATGGGTAGATCTTGGACTGTGTTTTTAGTGAAATCGAAAAAGATCTTCGTCTAGAAGAAACTAATAATCTTAATTATAGTCTTTTTGTCTAAATTTTAATCTAGATCTTTTTACAATCTAGTAGATGTAGATCTATTTCTAGTTTAGATCTCTATATTCTGAACCTAGACTCCTATCTACTCAATGTAGATCTATATCTAGCACTGTTTAATGGACAGAAATGAGTCTATACCATTGAGAGCTCTTCAGGAGAAGAAACCTACTCAGTTGACTAAAGTACATTTCAGAAAAGTGATGATGGTATCAGTCAGTTTTCTCTCCTTTCCATAATATTCCCTGATCTACCTAGTTCCGAATTCTCTTTTCCTGCTGTCTGTAGATTTTGAGGTTAAATTATTTACTAAATAGATGTAGACATACTGCAACTTGAAGTGTTTGTGTGCGTACCGTAACTGTATGAATTCTTCTTTTGTTTTTTCTCTCAGAGTTCTCCAACAAATCAAAGGAGCATTTGACCCGCTGAACTCTCACAGATCTTCCAGTCTGCCTTCGACAAATGTCCTTGACTTGTCCAGGTCATGTCAACAGTTGACGGAAGCTGTGCGGTTCAGACTTCTCCCTGCTCACATCACCACTGGCTCGAATGTGGAAGTCGACCTTGACTCATGGGAAAATTCAGTCACAAGGGCAGAGCAGTATGCACATGAGGTTAGTATAACGAGGTTAGTGGGCCTGGTAGCTGTGATATGGGGTTAATGTGTTAGATGGAAATTATTTGCATTGAAATGGTATAATAAAGTTTTGTTGTATATTTTCATGAAATAAATTTTCATTTTTGTTCTGAAGCAATTTATTGTTTTGTTTTATTTCTTGGAGGGGAAGGATTATCATGATAAAAAAGTGCCATAAAATTGTTCCTATCTGATCTGATAGAATGTTGGGTGTTTGAGGAAGAAATGATAATAAATCATTGAACATTCATGAATAATCGTTTCTATGTCAACACTAGAATATATGCGACCAAAGTGAGGGCCAGGCTGCCAGTTAGACCCGTTTGTGTCTATCTCCTCTCCCTGCTTTCCCAGTTTCCTCAGTATTCTCTAAACAAAGCACAGCATTGGGTGTCATGGTTTAGAGGAAGACTCCCAGTCTAATCCTTGCATTGCTATGCTAAATGGTCTGACGTTGGTTTCTTGCGAAAAGCTCTCTCTACACATAATGTTTTCTTGTCCCATTTTTGTGGAGTAAATGAATACCCACCTATAGGCAAGGGAAGATCTTGTCACTATGGTGAGGGGTTAGGCCCAGGCCAGATGCCTTTTCAGTGAACGTTGTTATGTATGCTCTCTAGGGGTGTTTGCAACTATAATAATCTGATTGGTAGACGTAGGATATGTGCATCATTTTCATCACTTTCATTGTTTTCTCCTTTTAAAATATTTTAAAAAACGAAAAAAGATCACATCATTTTAATGGTAATTTATGAAAGCCACCCTAAAACCGGTTTAGTTTAGGCATTTCTAGTTAATTATGCAGTAAGTGGGTTATGATAATTAATGATAATGATGAATATAAAAAGAAAAACGAATAATAATAGTTGCAATGATTTTCCTCATCAGCTTTTGTCAAGACCGTCACAACCCCCAGGGTCATTGCAGTCGGGTTCATCACAGTTGTTACCGATCGCCGGAGCACCTGGTACTCCCCAGAGTGCATCTCCTCCCCTCATCAATCGCTTCCACCCTCACGTACGCCACGACAATCTCCACTTTACCTGTTGCAAATGCAAGGGTGAAGTGAGCGTCATTTAGAGTACCCCTTCCCACCCCCGCCCCCTTCTGCCAACACACTTCATTCTCACAGCCCAAGTCCCTCATTCATCTCTATCTTACAATACAAAAACAGGACACAGAACACTCATTCTCCTCTTTCTCGATGAATACAATACAATTCAATACAATGCAATACAATGCAATACAAAAACAGGACACAGAACACTCATTCTCCTCTTTCTCGATGAATACAATACAACGCAATACAATGCAATACAATGCAATACAATGCAATACAATACAAAAACAGGACACAGAGCACTCATTCTCCTCTTTCTCGATGAATACAATACAATTCAATGCAATACAATGCAATACAAAAACAGGACACAGATCACTCATTCTCCTCTTTCTCAATGAATACAATACAATTCAATACAATACAATGCAATACAAAAACAGGACACAGAGCACTCATTCTCCTCTTTCTCGATGAATACAATACAATACAATACAAAAACAGGGCACAGCACTCATTCCCCTTTTCCTTGTTGAATACAATACACTACAATAACGAGGCCCAGAGCACCTTGTTAAAATCAAAAGCTCTTACAGGGAGTGAATTTACTCTCCTCCACCCACCTTTCTGAACTCACAAACCAAAGATTGCCCCTAATGCCTCATCTCTGTTATGTTTTGTTCTATTTCCAAGATCTGGGATATTTTGTTTGCTTTTTTTTTCTTTTCTTTTTTTTTTTTTTTTATCGTATTGTGTTTGTTTACTCGTTGGCTATTGTAGTGCAAAGTCACTCAAGAATGCAATATCATTAATTGTGTCCTGACTTTAATTGCATTAATATTATTACATGTTGTATACTCATGCGAATTTAAAAGAACTTATTTATAGATTGTTTATTCCTTTCTTTCTCTGGATATATTTTTATGTACATAAAAGTATAACTATTTCTTGAAAGGTGTTGGATCTGTTTATCTTGAGTTTGTATTCATTTATTTTTATGAGATTTTTATCTTGTTCAGATCATGCCCAGGCAGATATGCAATCAGACATTGGTACAAAAAAAAGTTTAAAAATTACGAGACTGTCCCTTGGTGTTGTGGTACATAACACTGTCAAGATGCTGCTGCAGTTTTGGGCACACTATCACAGTCAGAAGCAAAGGGACCTTCCTCAATAACTTCAGTATCACTACAAACATCATCTTTGATCATCAAAGCGTTCACCATACTGCCATGTTTATTTTAGTTGTTTGTATTTCGTTCAGGTTATTTGCGAAGATCACAATATCATCAGCGAATCTCTGGGCATTAAGTTATTAGAACTAGAATTGTTTGTTCACCATTGCAATGGTGGCACTCAGAGAGACAGTGTTGTATGTGTATGGCAAAGTCAATTATGAAAATAAACCACATGAATTGATAATAAAGGAAACTAACATATACAGACCATGGAGGAATGTAACAGGCCTCCATTTATTATGAAAGTGAAAGAAACGTTTAGATAACTCATTTACTTAATCTTCTCTGTTGCCTCTGCCCCCTTGAAATAGCAGCAATGGTAATAAGGAGGAAAATAATTTTTTTTTTTTTAATTCCGTTGTTATGTTATATTATGATTAATAATATTATTATGCTATTATTTGCTATTTCATTTTATTATTCTGATGATTATTTTTTATGACCGTCAATCATAATTTAACCTTTTCATGGTGCTTTGGTCAACTATTGAGAATCAGTTTGTTATCAAGATCTATTTCCCCAATACTCATAATATACTACTACTAATGGGAGTGAAAAAATTGGCTGAACTTTACAACAGTATGTCTCTCTCTTTGATTTGGTTAGATTGGCATAAAAAAATAATATACACACAATTCTTTTTTTAAACTTATTTTGAACACAATTTCTTTGAGACAGAGGCAGGGATAATGAAATGGTAAAGATTTGAAGAAGAAAAGAAACCAAGAAATTCTAGAAGAGATCGCATGGACTTATCCCTTTTGCATTTTCTAGCCATACCTAGACATTTCATGAGTCAGTGGATATCTTTATGTTAAGAAATTCTTGTGATAAGAATTTGAGAATGTCTGGAAACTCCAGATTTGACACACTGTCACTGCATGGAGACGAGTTCAGTGATATAGCGTTTATACGAGAATTTCATGGACGCTTCATCAAAATCTTAACAGATTGACTGGCCCGGCCTGTATGTGACTGAAATTTACAAACATATCAACAGTTTGTTGTGAAGATTGTTGGTAAATTTTTATTTAGATCTTTATGTGAATCAATGGGGGATCCAGGGCAGTAGAGATCAGCATCATCTTTTTTTTTCCCTATTGGTTAATATCCTATTTTAACGTATTTATGACTCATTCCACTATAAACTCTCTGTACATTATAAATATTACATTACCTATGCTATAACAAATACTCTGTATATTCATTACGGTGATGGCAGATAGACTGAAGACGAACAAAACTTATCTTGTAGTGTTGAACGCTTTATTTTGGTGTATAAACACAATAAAAAAAAACAAAACATTTATGTATCAGGTGCTAGAAAAAAAAGTTCCTGAGATTTGACGTGAAGTTAATTCTTTACTACATACAAGTACCCTGCATCAGTGCAATGTAATTTGGCACACCCATATAGTCATGCATATTTAATAAATGGTGTCAGTTTTAAAGTTATACATAGAAATATTTAATAGGTGTAAGCAATTTACATTTGCATATATTGAAACCTGCTATATCAAGGGAAGTGTAAACTGACATCAATTTTTGATGTTGGTTGAACTGCTGTTTTAGTTTTAGACATCACTGCTCAGAGTTGCATCTTTGATGAGGAAATTGGTTTTCTGATTTCCCCCCATTGAGATCTTCTTTCCTAGTGTTGGGGAATCCCCTTTTCAGTTCCTCTTCAGGATGTAGTTTGAATCACCCGGCATACACCAGTCCTTCTTTAACAATGAGACCCAAGTTGTGGAACCATTTTGGTATGGTCTGGACTCAAACTCATAGGGGGCCACTAACCTTTGGATTACAGTCATCGTTGTTTGTTTTCAAAAGTGTTTTGTGTTGCCTCGCTTGTGTCATGTGGCTCCATCCTGCTGGAAAATGTAATGGTGGAATCAGGGATCACTTTAAAGGCTTCAAGTAATTTTCAGAGTTGACTTTTGTAAAGTGTGTGTCAATGAAATAAATACGAGTCTTTCCATTTCAACTGACCCCTGCTGAAACCGTCACGTTTTTGACTGAAGCGATTCGCTTTGTGATAAAGCTTTAGAATCAAAGTTGATAACTTACTTGTCTTATAAACCACATTGTTCAGTCGATTTCACCCTGCTTTCTGAGAGAAATATTTTACATTTGTCAAAATGACGCACTTTGCAGTGTGACAATCAAATCTATCAAAAAGCTCTCTGGCTCGAGGTCTTCACTTCATTTCTCTTTGTACTTGTTTTTGTTCTTTTATAAGCCATCAGCCTCAAACTCACAGAAAAATCGATTATTGCCAACGAATTAACACTTCCTTGGACAGGGTTTCTTCTTCAACGACCTCAAAGTTGGCAGTTGTTCTTGCAGATTTGGGCCTGGCACTACCTTTCTTCTGATTTGGAGAACCAGTATTGCAGATCTATGTTATCCATTTATTGTTCCTTCAAACATTCCATTTCCAGTTTTTCTTTTGTGGAAGTTTTCTCCCAGTGCAAATTTGACACCAGGCCTTCTAATAGCCCAATAGCACTCGTATTAGCGGGACTAAAAACCATATTCCCTACACCCCAAACCTGGAGTAGCATCTAGTCATAAATCTAGATCTAGACCTAGGATTGTTTGTTCACTCAGAAAAAAAAAATAGAATGGAAGAAAGCAATGAAATCAATGATGTATGTAATCCATGTCTGTCAATGAAGAAATTGAGAGATCCGCTGGTTCGATGATTAATCTAACAAAAGAATATACCAGGCATGTAGATCTAGGTCTATTGAAGTACCAAAGCAGACAATTCTTCTCCTTCCTCTGTGGCGTCAGGTGACACTAAGGCCGACACTCGGGAACGCCGTTCATCTCTGTTAGCCGCCATCTTGCTGACTTTGCCCCATGTCCATTCTCGTTCCTTCATCTCTTTCCACAGTCCTTCTCCATGTTTCCATGGGGTGGCTTCTTCTCCTTTGTCCCTGTGGCGTCCATCTCAGAGCGGTCTTGGGGACTGCTAAGGGCTGCATTCTGCAGACACGTCCCAACCATTTCCACCTGCGAGCAATTACAATTACAGTATTCACAAATAGTATGAACAATATGCTGTGAATTTCTCTATATCACGATTTCCTGATATGTAGTCCATAACCAAGACATTGAGTTACGCAATATGTATCTTGACGCCACAATTTTTCTTGATATGGTCCATTATGATCGATTTGGCCCATTATGGTCGATGCGTGGATGAGGTAACCTGAAATTAATGAATCATTATTTTTTTAAGTTCTTATTTTGAAATTTGTCACATACATGTTGGTTGTTGTGCTATTATTAGGATAGTATATACGTGGTCAGAATTAATCCAAGCAATTTGACATTATGGTCTCCCAAAGTTCAGGAATTTTTTTTCTCGCACCTGATAATACTGATATATAAAATGTTTATATTGCCATGCTAATTCCATGTTTGCATAAGTCATTTTTAGTGGTTTTGAGAAAGTTGTCAAAAGACATTAAATTAGGATTCATTGAATAAAACTATAATGATTGAAATGACATGTAACGTGAAATGGGTATGACTATTTTCAACTAAAAAATTATGATTTCAGATGTTTCAGAAATGAGTTTGATGATATATGTAACATTACCCATAACCACATATATATTTTAACTGTGTTTATTTAATATCAAGCTGCCATTGTATTATATAAATTATGTTTATTTGTCACATTGCAATTACTGAAAAGTTAAGCTTTGAGCTACAACTTACCTTAAAAGTCTTAATCTTTCTAGCATATCACGAGCTAACTTACACGTGTATTGCTCTTATCAATATATTTGACATATCCTTTTCAATATTCATTTTCTTCTTTTTATTTTCCTTTAATTTTTGCTACTGGTAGCCTTTAACTCACTTAGGTCTGGGCTGTTTTTAGATTTACAACAAAATTTTTTTGAAAAAATGTCAAATTTTAGCATCTGCAGAAAATGTTTTTGCTCGCATAATTTCACATGATTCATCAAAATAAAGCTTTTTATTCTAAAATCCTTGCTTGAGTGTTATAAAGTCGTGATTAGATCTGTGAAAAAGCTCGAAACTACCCCGAATAATGATCTGCCGTGATTGTACGGTGCAAAAAATACAAAGGATTTGCGAGTGGACGGCTCGGGAAGTAATACGGCTCAATTAGTACTACCTTACAAAAAAAATTCCTATAAAATAATCGATTCCATCCAGGCACGTACCGATACCTGTCACGTGTTAGGCAATAGTAAATGAAGCGTTTCATGGCGTTTTTTGCAGCTTTCGCAGAAAACTAAGGGGTGTAGAGGATCGCAATGGTCGATCCCGCAGGCCCTGCGGCATCGATCACTGGCGACAGATTGGGCTTGCCGCAGCATCTGCAGGATTAGACCTAAGTGAGTTAAGAAGGTTTCAACCCAAGATTGAAAGACGAAAAAAAAAAACCCCATAAAGACCAACAAAACAGCAAGCAAACAAAAAGAAAAGACAAAAAGCTACAATACTAAAAACATAAATAGAACGTTTTCCATTTAAGTGGGGAAAAAAGGAAGTAAAATTCTTGAGGTGTTTTGCGCAGATGGTTACATTTTGACATTTCAGTCATCTTGGCCTTGCCTAGAAATGATGTGAAATTAGGGGATCGCGCTGGAAGTGTAACAAGTTATTACTGGTACTGGTACTGCTATTATGCCAAGCTAAAACAAAAAAAGAAGAAAGACCCAACAAAAATATATTTATCATATACTGTTTTTTTAGTTTTGCTACAATCAACCATATTATAATTTTAATTCCCCTATCAGTCTCTCTACCAGCCTCTGCCCTTAACAGTTTTCAAAGTAAAGGATTCTAATTCTGACTCCTTTATATTTATTTTTTTCTTGCAATTTTGCGACAGTTTTGTCAAATTCCACTATTCCAAGATATAAAAAGCTTGTTTTTTGTAACAATAGATGATATGGTGCTTTGTAACGGCTCAGCAGCATTGTTAGAGATTCAAAATTTTATTGCATAGAAACTTAAAGGTATGACATTAACAGTTTAATACTAGTCTAGCAGTCTTTTATTCTGCGCATTGACAAGAATACTCTATTGACCTAGTCTGTCAGCTTTTTTATGAAGAAGAAGGAGAAGAAATGCAGATATTATTAACCTATATTTATCTGTAATCATGGGATTTAAGACTTAAAATTGTTTAGACAGTAATAGAGTTACCATACTTGTTCAAGGCGTCAGTGTCAAGTGATCGTATGTAGTATCTTCTTTTTTGTTAACACAGGATATTAGAATTGAAATGAGTGCAATAACGGTTTTGAATCAAAGAAGAGTAAAAGAGAATTAATTGAACACAACAATGAACAGGCAGACATCTGATCTTGTTGTTCATAGTTTGAAAATCAGATGACTGTAAATGTATTTTTGCTATTTGTAACATTTTTATATGTGTTTTAATTCATTTATCGTATCCCATGAGAAACATTGATGATTTGGCTGGATGTATTCTTATTGAAAATGTATGGGACTTCTCATAGGGTTCCGTGGACATGTTGTAACTGCTGATCAGAATAAAATTAAATGTTTCGTAGAATATCATATAATAAAATAATATATCCAATGACAAAATTCACTAAATTAAAAAATACATTGACTGACTGTATTGAGTATATGTGTGAACAAGAAAAAAGATTCTTGTGTATGTGTGAGATAAAGATCAATGCAAGGTTCACAGGCTGCCCTGACAAATGAAGATCAAATAAAGGAGGAACTGTAGGTATGTTGGTATTAACCGCTGAGAAAATGTGTTTAAAGATAGACAGATTGATGAGGAAAGAATTGAAGAACATAGATGAAGGAAATGACAGATTCCTGCACGGCAAAAAAGAAGTTGGAAGAAATCATCGGAACATCATCATTGCAGTTTTTTTTTTTTTATTCATTCAGTATCTGAGGTACATACATAAGATGTGTATGCACATCCCACCAAAATGCTCTTCGCCACGCCAACTTAAAATAATAAAATACCACAGAAACCATTGGATCACAATTGCAGAATTACTAGCAGGTCATGTACTAGTACTAGGAATGGAATGATGAGAGAACTGGCAACTGATCATAGGGATACTGGCAAATATGTCTGTGTGTGTTTGTTCATTTGTGTTTGCAAATATATATATATATATATATATGCTTTTGCTTGAGTGAGATAAAAGTTCTTGTGATCACTCAGAAGCATTTTTCAGGGGAAGTAACCAAAGCAAACTTAAGTAGCACTGTAGGATGACTCATAGTTAGCTCTGTTAGACACTGGCAGTAGTGGCAGGCACTTATTAAGCCAAGTAATGAATCACTAGTATCAGTATCAGCATCAGTGAGGAGAGAGTTGGTTATGGTACTGGTTGTGGCGGCTGTACATCTGCATACAAATACATATATTGCAAATTTAATGATCAAGAGTTTGCCTTTTTTCTTTTTTTTCATATAATTTGTCCGTCTGTTTTCCTAGATTTTCCCTCCATTTGATCCTTTTCAAATTTTCATCCCTATTTCATCATGAACATGGCACTCACACTCACAAATGCTGAAGTTTGACAAAAATCGTTTAATCAATGGATTTATTCATTCATAGCTACTGTGGTGCATGTATTTGTTTTGTTTGTTGTTTGTTTCTTTTTGGACCTGTGGAATTATATTTTTTGTTTGTCTTTCATTGATTATA
>JBCJKE010456144.1:0-21352 GCA_039654525.1 Melibe bucephala | reverse complement strand
TATATCATCATCATCCTTAAGATTATAACTTGATGAGTTATAACAACTCTGTGGGTTGTTTCCTTCCAGGATGATGATGAGATGGATCAGGATGATGCTGTTGATCAAGCCAATATGCAAGTTGTGCTTCATGAGGACAAGAAATATTACCCTACACCAGAGGAAATTTATGGACCAGAAGTTGAGGTAAAAACAGTAACAACAATGGAAATTATCACTCTTGGGTGTTGAAAAAAGCATTGTTATGTTTCTTTAAATACCTACTGAGGTATACACATGAGAATCTTGGTAGTGTTTGATCATAAGATTAAGCATCTTGTATATCTGCCACATTGTAGTATTTGGCATCATATTCAAATATGCTTGTATACATGAAGTCAGCCTATAGAAGATTATATTGTCATCGTTAATTGTATTGTTTGTTACACTAGGATGGAAAACCAGAAAGTTTCCGAATCAATAATGCCAGTCGTAATGTCGTCATAGTTAACAAGAGAAATGCAAACTAGTAGGATTTTGATATCTTGTCGTTCTGTGCATATTATATCTCTATTTCTAAAATTTGTTGTTAATTTTTTCCTTCTCTTTATGTAGACAATTGTTCAGGAAGAAGATACACAGCCTTTGACAGGTAATATTGAATCTCCAGTCCACAAATTTTGTTTTTTCTCCCTTTTTTTCTTTAAGTTTCACTCTTTAGGGAACATTACCACAAACATTTTGAAAGTATACATATATGTATATTTTATGTGGTAAATTTCTAAAGGTTTTCCCACATTGTACAATTTTGTACTCATTAACATTGGCAGAGATATTTTCAATCAGCTATATTCAGAGCTAATGAACAAAGAAACATATGAGTGATGCATACAATGTGGAAGGTAATTATACACTGATTGTATTGTATGTCAATTGGCTTTGATCAAGAAATGTAAGAAGTGAGAGAGAATAGCAGATGTCTTAGATTGCAAAAACATAGAATGGTAAATATCATGTTATTTAAAAATATTTTATCCTCCCAAACTGCTGCAAGTTAACTGTCAGACTTTCTTATTTCATGTCTTCAGGCATTCAATAAGTTTTGATAGTCATTTGTATTCATATTTCCCTAGTACATGTGAATTTTAGAATAAACGTCCACTCAGTGTAAAATGGGGCAAAGATGCTGAAGGTTACAAACAGTCAAGTTATGCTACATGTAAAGTTAGCCTTCCACATTCTACTTATTTATATAAACTACAGTAGTTTTCGGTGGTCGGGAAGCAGCCTAACAGGGCACTTAGGCGGAGCAGGCACCAGGCGATATCGACACTGCAGCTCCCAAGAGGTCTGATTTTTATTATCTTTAACTTGAGTTTTCAATTCACATGAATTTTACTACACATCTTGAAACATGATTGTCGCGTGTGGACAAAAATCATCTTACTGAGTTTTTAAATCACTTTTAAGTTTATGAGTCATGCCACTTATTTCAAAAGGTTCAAAGATACCCTTGTCCACAGCCAGACGGTGTGATCATTTTGTTGCTACAGAGAGGGACCTGAGTGTATTGTGTTGCGTAAATCTGTAGACAGTCATTCATTTTAACCAACCACCTTGTTAGGACAAGGCAAAGGCTGTCTCATGTCATTGAACAGCTTAATGGATGTCCAAATCTAGGCCACACCTTTTGTGTCACATTAGCAAATTTGATTGGCTGGACAATGGACCAGCGAGGGAGGCATTCATTTGTCACCTATTCCCAGACTCAAAGGGGTGGGAAAACTACTCAAGTTAGCGGGGGGAAGCCTTTTGACACCCTGGTGAACTCCAGACAAACGCTCATGGTTACTTTATCTGTCGTTAGTTGATATTTCATTACTTTTTGGATTGACACCATGCCAACATACTGGGCACTAAGGCGGCAGATGGCTTCGAAGGCAGGCACTCAGAGTGACGATTCTGATAGAAAAAAATCAGTTTCATCAAAATAGCAGGCACTTAGGCAAAATGGGCATTCAGGCGGAGGGCACTCTTGCGAAAACTACTGTAATACTATAAGAACTAAATCTTGATCTTGCACTCGGTTTGAAGGTCGGTTTGAACTGGGATTGAGCGCTATAGAAACGCTATATATTATTATCTTGCATGGTTATTTAGCAATGTTAAGTGTAGTCTAAGCATGCCTGTGCTGCACTATCATAAAAGTTTATGTCATTCAAGGTACTGCCAGCTGACAAGTGGGAGGGACAAAGAGGAACACTCATAATAATCTGGAACTTGTCACTGTACAAAAAAACTGAAACTACTGTACTTTTCTTCTCTGATTATTTACATTCTTAAAATAATATGAAAATATATGTCTGAAGTATTCCTTTTTTAATAATTGCAGTTGTTTCACAAAATAATGTTTTAGCACTGATGAACTTGATCTAAAATGCAAGCATAGACACAGCAGCTGAAAAACATGTGCATGATACATGAGTTAAGTCCACAATGACTTAAACTTTTCTGTCGATTCAAAATTCCTAACAATTTAGCCATGCGGATGATGGATTAATGAATTATTCTTTTTTGATCTTTGATAGATTTTCTTTTTATTTCAAACAGAACCAATCATTGCACCTGTAAAGATAAAGAAGTTCAGTATGGTGGAACAGGACCTGCCCTCCACCTCTTACAACATGGAGTAAGCTAAAATAGTTTTGATACACCATGGCATATATGTTCAAATTTCTGTGATATGTATCTTTCTTAATTAAGTCGTCTTATCCGTGATCTAGTCCAGCACTTTTATTCTGGGGTAATGTTACTCACAGTTAGTAAAACCTTTCCTTTTTTTTACTTTATCAATAAACCATTTTGGATAAGAAGATGATCCATTGCCTTTGAAATCAAACAATCAATGATTGTTTTAAGGCCAGCCAACAACTATCTGACCATATTGTGACCACTCCATGTATCTTGATTTTTTTAGATTAGTTCCTTGTACATTTACCAGAGAACTAGCTCCTTCAGCTGTATGTGCAAGTATTTTTAGAATTACTTAAAATAATGCTCACACCCGCCCCCTCTTATGCACATACTAGTATGGGATTAAGTGTTCTTTTTCTTCCAATTGATGTGGTGTCAGCATTTCATTGTATTTGAGGGCATGCAAACTGGAATTCAACTCCTTTTAACACTTTTTGATTGAAATGTCCCTTCCATAGGTTTCTGGCAGATTTAATGGATTGTCCCAATCTCATCAGGAATGTAACTATTTGTGGCCACTTACATCATGGCAAAGTAAGACTTATTTGAGTATCCTTTTTGGATTTCACATCAATGTCTTTTAATAAAATGTTGTTTAGAATTAGATTGATTCAGTTATTGCAGTCATGTCTAGACATATTTTTAAAGTTGTTGTTTGTTTGTTTTGTCTGCCTTTTTGGGAAAGGGGTGTTGTTGTTGTTGTTGTTAATTGTTAAAGAATTAAAGAGCATAAATGAACTAAATATGAACTGCATTGAATTGAGATGATATTTGGTGTAGTATTTGTTCTTTTCCTCTCTACTAGCGAGTATTTGGTTCTTTTGGGGGAGGTGTTTATTTTGTTGTTATTTTTTTAAATTTTTGATTGAATCATTTAATGTACACTTGCTTTCAGACTTCATTTGTAGATTGTTTGATGGAACAGACACATCCAGAAATTGTTGGGGACTATGATTCTGATGTAAGCATGATACTTGCCCAGTTTTTATTTATTTATTTGATTTATTTTTTCCAGTTTAATTGCCCTTAGTAATCTTAAATAAAGTTTTGTATTATTCTTCCTCTATTTTGTCCATAAAAGCAGTTCACTTTATAGCTTATGAATTATTTAAACCTTTGTTTATCGACAATGTCAGCGGGTATCATTTTTAAAATCATTTATTTAATGTGGTTTCTGCATCCCATTCCCCTCCTTCATCCCTATTCTACATATTTGATTTCACTTTTCATATTTAATTATTTGATCTGCATTACAGTGGACATTATGAGAAAAGCATCACTTTTAAAAAGTACGGGAAATATATAGAGTGAAAACATCTCAGGCATCTTGATGTTGAAAATGATTATCATAGGGTTAGACTACTGAATATTCATTCCTGCATCTTATGACAAGGATTCTCTAGGAAAGATTAAAAGCTAAGGAAATTTATTGAATTGAAATCAAGACTTGCAAAAATGTCAAAAATGATGTCACTGATAACAAAAATCATAGTGTTAACTTGTATGTATCATGAACACTATAATATGTGAGCATGTATAGAAAAAAGAAAGAGAGAAGATTTAAGTCTTTTGAAAATGAAGGTTGCTGACTATTTGTTAGGGAAAATGTGAAACTATCATACTCAACCAACATGAACAAAACTTACCAAACTTGCAACAGAAAAAGAAAAGAAAGAGAATTATAGAAATGTGAGGGTGATCACTAATATCACACTTTATTGAATGATGGTAACAATTTGAAATTTGTTGGTCAATTAGCTGTAGGGAAGTAAGCAAAGAAACAAAGCAGAGTTTAACATGGACATTGGAGGGGGAAAGAATGAAAGGATACCCTGAAGGAGAGTTTATAAAGAGGAAAGCATAGTAGGCTTGAAGTGGCAATTAATAGTTGGGACCCTATGTGAAGAATATGGGTACAGGAAGGATATGTCTTGTGTCTGACATGTAAGATTCAAATTATTAGCCTTTGAAATATTTTTCTTTCTTTCATGTAGATGAGATACACAGATATTCTCTTCACTGAGCAAGAGGTAATATTTTTTATTTCAATTCAGAAGTGAAAACGATTTCAGATAATATTTACTTATGACACTATTGTTTTGGGTTTAATATTTATTTTAAAGTTTACTCATGAAGAAGCATAATTTTTATCTAAATATCTTTTCTTTTGAATAATTCTTTGTATACCAGATATATCTCATCTGAAATTGAGCTGTAAATTGTTTGTCATTTTACTTTGTGGAGATATACAGTATATAATAACATAATAATATTGGGTCTCTTTGAAATAATTTTAACTTCCTTTTCTTCAGAGAGGTGTGAGCATCAAATCAACACCCGTGACTTTACTGTTGCCAGACACAAAGTCAAAGTCATACTTGCTGAATATCATGGACACCCCAGGTAAGACCTCTGGAGGTGTAATTCTAAGAGTGACAGATATTGTGATTAATTTTTTTCTGTTGCTTTTCGTCAAAAATGATTCATGCTTTGAAGTAAAACAAGAATGTTGTTTTGAAAAGCCCAGTTGCTGTCCTTACATTTAGGTGTCTAAAGGAGAACTTCTAGTACAATGAGCATTTCTATTATTATGAAAATTAATGAATTCATTTATTTTAATTTTTATTACAGGTCATGTGAATTTCTCTGATGAAGTGACTGCTGCATTCCGGCTGAGTGATGGTGCTGTCATTTTTATTGACGCTGCAGAGGGGGTAAAGTTTTATTCATACAGTGTCCAATACACAGATTAAGACCAAAATCTTAATTTTGTAGTACGAGCAGCTTTTCTTGTGCTTAAATATATTTATAAATGGTACTATAAAATATAAGCTGATTTAAATGTACTGTTAAATTACTGAAATTATTTTGTTTTTCATCCAGGTGATGCTGAACACAGAAAGGCTAATTAAACATGCAATGCAAGAAAGACTCTCTGTCAACATTTGTATTAACAAAATTGATCGGTTGATCCTCGAGTTGAAGCTCCCTCCATCAGATGCCTACTTCAAACTCAGGCAAATTTTGGATGAAGTCAACTCCATGATAAGGTTAGTCCATTTGCTTACTAATGTACTGACATTGACTGCCTCAAGGTGTTATATTAGACACCACACTCTCCATGGATCACCAAATTATTAACATAATTAAGATCATGAATTTAGAACAGAAGAATTTCACAGATGAGCCATTTTTATCTCAAGATGCTGTGAAAACTGTTATTACATCCTTGGTCCTGTCTCGCAGTGACTATTGCAATTCATTGCTTGCGTGCATCTCAGAGGAAGGATTGTCCAAACTCCAGAGGGTGCAAAACCTTGCAGCAAAAATGGTATTAGATAAATCGAGTCATAATAGCAGTACTGAAAGTCTAAAAGCCCTACATTGGATATCTGTTAAAGCTAGGATTGAGTACAAAATTGCCCTGTTCTGCTATCATTTCTTTAATATGACTGCGCCTCAATATTTGATAGATATAATTTCCTCCTACTCTCCATCCAGATCATTAAGGTCTACAGAATCTAATTTTTTGTCACTTCCTCAAACCAGATTAAGACGTTATGGCGATAGGAGTTATTGTAAAGTTGGACCTGGAGTTTAGAATTCGCTTCCTCTCTGTGAGAGGTGCAGTTAGTGTTGCAATTTTAAAGAAGGACATTGAAAACATGTCTTCTTACCAAATATCTTGCCATTTAGTCTGAATAACTTGGTTAAAAAATTTAATTCCACTTTTAACATTTTTATTTTATGAATTTTGTTAAAATATTAAATCCATACTAAATTTTTAAAATGAAAATATTCTATGTTTTCTATTTATAAATCAGTTTTTATAATGTTATGTAATCCTATATTGTTTTTAATATCTGACATGTATTGCATTTGATTCATATAATTCATATTTGTTAACATTTTGATTTTTAATAATGTTATAAAGTGTAAAGCGCCTAGAGGTTAGGCATAAAGCACTATATAAATAATCTCATTATTATTTTCTTTCTGTGAATTATTCCACTTTAAGGTGATAAAAGATGATTTTCATATTTAGTGTGCATCAACATATATTACTAATATCAAGTCTCCAATTAAATTAAAAATATTCTATTTTAAAGTGTCATTTGGTTTTGTTGGTTTGTAAATATCTTAAGAGAATAAGACAATGAAAGTTTTCAGAGTTGACCTTTTTTTTTTTCTAGAATTATTTTACTTTCACTTATGACCTGCGAATACAGCGTTATACATGTAATTGCACCTGGAATAAGGCATATGAACAATTTTTTGTTTAGTAGCTTTATAATAAGGTGTAAAAGGATACTTTAAAGTTTCACAATTGTATGAAAAACTATTGTTTTAAGAGCTGAAATGGTGGTTTTGAAACTGTGTTCTAATATTTTTTTGGACATAGTATTGACATTTTTCTTTTTATTCAGTGCTTTAGATGTAATATGAATAATAAAGTAATGTGATACTGTCACTTTTATTTTCTTTCAGCTTGTATGCAGAGGACGATCCAAACCAGATGGTTTCACCTGTATTGGGAAATGTTTGTTTTGCAAGTTCTTACTACAGATTTTGTTTTACCTTGAAATCTTTTGCAAAAATATATGCTGACACATATGGTAAATTGGGTCCGCTTTTTTTCTTTCTCCTATCCTTGTTTAATCTGAAAGCTCCTCTTCAATTATTAAGATGTAGATTAAGAGCATAGCATACATGCTAGAAACACTTTAGCTGACTATTAATTTCAAATTTGTTTTTAATTTACCCACTCCCATTATTGTGGGCTTCAAAGTTAAATCAATTGTGCCTGATGATCAGCCCTCTATTGCAACATTCCTGTAACTGACAGTCTTGTTGAAATGGGCTTTTACAATGCTTTCAGTCTTTTTCTGCCTCACTTTTGTTCTATTGTATAAAAATCTCAGACTTCAGTGTCTTGAAGTAACAGATTTACTATTGTGGTTGACATATTTGGATGTTGTAAACATTTCAAAACACCCTTGGTGGCTATTATTGGAATTCTGTATGAGATTATTGAAATGTGGACTGTAACAATGTTGCCACTGGGCACCACTATCATACATCTCATACAGGATTAGCTTCTATTATATCCTGCCTCTCAACCCTGGAAAAGCTATTGCTCGACCTGTTGAATGTAGATAGCCGCCACGGGCAAACGCCCGTGTTTTTACATGGAGAGCGTGAACTTTTGACCCGGGATGCGCACTGGTGGTACCTGTCGAACATCGACCCTGACCTCAATAAATGGAAAATTTTGGTTGTATTTTAGTAACATAAAAACCCAGGAAGGTACTAGTGAAATTATAAATAGTAACCAATCAGGTTGCAAGTTAATTGAGGCTTTCAGGCCCCCTAGCGGCTTTGTTATGGTTCTGCAAATTAGGGCATGTGACTGTTGGTAGCTCATTCACTATATTATCAAATCATTTTACCGCGAGCTGACTGTTGGTCACTGCTTCATCTTCTGGCCATTGTTTTCGGTTTTCTGCCGCTTATTTATTGCTGAAAACTATTTAGTTGACAAAAACTTTCTTTTATCTTAGGGGTCGTACTGATCTTAGGACACTTTTTTAAGACATAATTGACATTTTTCACTATTAGATCTATAGGGTCAATATGCCTTGCCACCTATCAATGGCTGCATAGACCTACCCCCCAATTTGAAACAAAGCCACTCAACAAAGCCCCCCTATTGTCAATGAACATTGGCAAAACTAGGTCAACTTTACACGGGCTAAGTTCATGGAGGTGGAAAAACCTGTAGCAATATATTTATTATGTTCAAATCAGGGCCCGTCTGCACCATTGTGTTGACTTTACTGGCTCTCATTTCTACACAATAATTTTTAAGCATTTTTGTTATTTCCATAGTATATATAAAAGTATTATGATTTAAAATGGTCTTTGTTCCTTTGATGATTATTGAATAATTTAAATTTTGCTTGGTCATATGTTTTATGTAATTGGCAATTTAAAATTTTTCTTTTTTTTTTTTTTTCAGATGGAATTAATGAAAAGGAGTTTGCAAAACGACTTTGGGGTGACATTTATTTCAATAATAAAACGTAAGTTACGTAAAATTTTGAATATGCATGTAAATTGGTGTATTCACCGAAAGAACAATGACACAGTTGATTGAAGTTATGAGGTCTTTGAATATCAGTTAAAAAAAGGAATTGATGGCCTGTTTTGATGTTTCTTTTGTCTCAATTTCAATGTTTCTCAAACCAAGGAATCGACTCTTCATTGTACTATATTCTAAAACAAGATTATTTCATTTACTTTATCTATTATTATTCATCTTTCTCCCTTGACAATGTAATTTTCCAAACTCATTTCACTTGACACCCATCACATTTTATTACTTTTACCATTGCAAGGCGTAAGTTTACCAAGAAGCCCACTGGTTCATCAAGTCAACAGAGAAGCTTTGTGGAATTTGTATTGGAACCACTGTACAAGATTTTTGCACAGGTGTGTTTATCATATCCTTGTATCATAAACATTTAGATTAATTAATTTGATTTGATCATTCAACCATCTCCTGAAGGGCATTCAATAAAATTCTACATTGTTTATATGCTACAGGCTTTCCTCTGCCCCCTCCTATGCTACATTGTTTGTGAAAAAGAATGTTTGTGTGTGTGGTGGGGATGAAGTTGGGCTGCGGTGGGGGTTTAATGTATTTTCGTGAGTGCGCAATCTTATTTGATGAAGATAAAGAATTTTTTTATTAAGGCCATTATGCCAATTATTGATTGCAGATTGTTGGAGATGTTGATGAATGCTTGCCTCGGGTTTGTGATGAACTTGGGATTCATCTTTCCAAAGAGGAACAAAAGTTGAACATAAGGCCTCTGCTTCGTCTCGTATGCCGACGTTTCTTTGGTGACTTCACAGGTAGCGAAATATATTTTGACTCTAGAAAGAAAAACTGAATTCCAGTGTTAAATTTTGTGACGAAGTTAGAAAAAGTCATTGCTTTATTCTTTCTTTCATTATTTTAAAATATTTTATTGGCTTCTAGGTTGTGTTGTTGTTTATATCAAGATAAAAGTATTGTTAGTGTTGCTCAGTAACTGGTGATAAAGAATCATGAATGGATTACAAGTATTTTGTCTTTTTGTGACAAACCTCAAATAGTCACATATGAGAACCTGCATTGTTGAGACATTTTCACTCACTTTTTATTATTTTCAATGACAGGGTTTGTGGACATGTGTGTAGAACACATCTTGCCCCCAGATGAAAATGCTAAGAAGAAAGTTGAGCACATCTACACAGGACCAATGGATTCTGAATTAGCAGAGGAAATGATTCAGTGTCAGGCAGAAGTGAGTGTTCGCAACTTTGTCTGTAATTCTTACCTTTCTTTCTTTCTTTTTATCGTTGTTTCTTTCTTTTCCTTCAATTTTCTTTCTTCTTTCTTTTTTTTTCTTTCCTTTTTTTGTTTAAAAACTTCTGAAGAAGAAGAAAGAATGAATGATTAATTATTTTACATACACCCTTTTTCCAACAGGGTCCCCTCATGATCCACACCACCAAGCTTTATCCCACAGAGGATGGCACTAGCTTCCATGTCTTTGGCCGTGTGATTAGTGGCACCTTGTACTCTAACCAGGAAGTGCGAATCCTTGGAGAAAATTACACTTTACAGGATGAGGAGGACTCTCGTCTTGGTCAAGTAGGACGTTTGTGGATTGCTGAAGCCAGGTATTAATCCTCCCATCCCTGCATAGTTTGTTTTTTTCTGCGCATCAAATTTTTCACATTCAAATGACTAAGGGAGGCCCAAACTTATTATTTTCTCTGCAATGAAAAAAGAAAAAGAATGTTTTGTCCAGCTTTGATTTGGATTCCACAATTTATACATACTTTAACCTTCCACAGATATAAAATAGAAGTCAGCCGTGTGTCTTGTGGCAACTGGATTCTCATTGAAGGCATTGACCAGCCTATTGTTAAAACCTCAACAATAGTTGACATTTCAGACCACGAGGAAGTAAGTTTGACATGCTGATGCCACTAGAGCTATAACATTTATTGCCAATTGAAACCATGAAGTAGTGCAATTCTCCTTCTAATATTTAAGATTCATGAAACAATGAAGAGATTCTCTTTGTTGCCATTGTCAATAGAATCATATAAGACATGTCACTTTGTTAGATTCTTAAATTGAAAATCATACATATATATCATTGAAAAGATAGAGGGGACATCTCTATGAGACATGGTCACTTTTTTTTTATTGCATGTGATCATTAAGATAATGCAAAATATTAATTTGAAACATTGATATAGTGTAAAGAGATGTAATCATCCCTCACAGTCAACTTTGCTTTGTTGCTTGTATATGTCAATAATCTGATATTTTCCCATGTTTTCCTTTACACCTCTATCCCTACAAAAGACATTTTTTTCATTATATTTGAATTTTGATATGATTTTACTCAGAGACTTTTTTTTTTCCCATTTACAGCTGTACATATTTCGACCACTGAAATTCAACACTGCATCTGTCATTAAAATTGCTGTGGAACCAGTTCATCCTTCAGAGCTACCAAAGATGTTAGATGGTCTCCGTAAAGTCAATAAAAGTTATCCCCTTGTAACAACAAAGGTATGTGGCTCATCCAATCAAGAGTCTGTGTAATTTTCAAATGTCCTTTTACAAGTATCCCTACCAAGGCATGCTGGCCTACAACTAGAAAACTATTTTTGATATGGGGCTTTATTTGGTTTTTGAATCAAATTCAAATAGTAGAGGTTTTATGGTGTCTCTTGTGGAATTTCATGCTTGTTCATAATCAAATTGAATGGTAATATAGGTAATAGGTCTTCAAGCTTTAAATGTAAACTTCTCTTGCATCAACTTAAATATTGCTATTCAATCACATACATTTGATGACAAAGAAAGAATTTATTCTGCCGGGCATATTATTTTTTTATCATATCTACCAATTTCTAATCATTATGATCATGTAAAACATCGGTAAATGAACTTTGCTCCAACACCAATCAGTTGAATGACTGGCTTTACTTGTTTTTTAAATCTTCCTAGATTTATTCTTTTCTTTCTCATTACAGGTTGAAGAGTCAGGAGAACATGTGGTTTTAGGCACTGGAGAGCTCTACCTAGATTGTGTAATGCATGATCTTAGGAAAATGTACTCTGAAATAGGTATGTTTCACTAAGTGGTGCACTAAATGTGTCATTTTTTAGGTTTTATGCTACAGTGGTCTCTGCCTAACATCCCTCCATACAACATCCCACTCTGCTTACCATCCCCTTATATCAAAGATACAGAATTTTTCCTTTAAAATTTACCTGTCTAAAATCCTGCGCACTTTGCTTAACATCTCCTTTTTTGACAGACACACTCCCAATAAACTCATGAAAGCATTTACTTTTATTTTTTTTTTAAATGCATCTTAAACTTGCAACCCATTTCAAACTAAAGCTCAGAAAAGTAATGAGCCATAATCTATGCAATAACAGACATAAGATAGTCATACATTAGCCAGGTGTGGAACCATAGACACTCCCTCCCCTTCCCGAACAAAGGGAAATGACAGTGACTGTCTCATGCCATTCTTACCTGAGGCAAAAAAGCAGACAGACACAATGCCAGGCGAGCGATAAGGATTAGACATAAGTCACACCTTCAAACTGAATGTTGCAGGATATCTTTTCTGGTCATAGAGCTAATGTTATTTATATGCTAAAATTCTATTGAAGGGGACTGACATGGACAATGGGCAAATGCATGTCATCAATCTGAATGACGCAACATGTCACGTCAGTTCTATAGTAATTGGTATGCTAAAATTCTGTTGGCTCGAAGGTATTTGACGGGCAATAGGGGAATGCTCGTTTTCTACTGACAGGGTCAATAGCTCCGCCTTCACTAAGAATTCATCATATTGTGAATGGAAATTACAAGATTAGCTGCCATGCTGCCCTCTACTTAACATCCCCATCTGGCTAACATCTCCCTTTTATGATATCCAGTGAATGGAGATGTGAGGCGGAGACAACTGTATTGATATACATGTTATCTGCTGACATTTACATAAATTGATTATGCTTATTATTAATTTTCAATATTTCAGACATAAAAGTTGCAGATCCTGTTGTTGTCTTCTGTGAAACCGTTGTTGAAACATCATCATTGAAATGTTTTGCTGAAACCCCAAATAAAAAGTAGGTTCCAACATACTTAAGGAGGCTTGCTTTAGCATTTGTGAGCAGACTTACTTTTTTTTTCTTCAGAGTAAAAAAAATAAAAAATGCAGTTTTCAACTCTTCCTATTTAATGTTCATTCATGTAATCTTTCAGATTTTATGCATATCATGAAAAGAATATGCATAAATAAATTGTAAAAAGTGGTTTTGTTTCTTTTTAATAATTATTGGTCAAAGTTGAGTGCATTTGTTTTTTGTTTTTTTGTTTTTGTTTGTGCACCTGATATACACATATTTTTTCTTTCTCTTTCCTTGGTATAATTATTAGTTTTTCTATCATTGCTTCAGGAATAAGCTGACCATGATAGCAGAGCCTTTAGAAAAGGGATTGGCAGAAGACATTGAAAATGAAATTGTTCAAATTTCTTGGCCTCGAAAGAAACTAGGAGAATTTTTCCAAACAAAGTACGACTGGGATTTGCTGGCTGCTAGGTCCATCTGGGCTTTTGGTCCGGATGCAACTGGGCCTAACATTTTGGTCGATGATACTCTACCTTCTGAGGTCGGTTCTTAGTTTGGTTATTTTGTGGTCTTGCTGTCAATGCCATAGTGTAATTTGTTTATTTGCTTTATTTTGATTTGTTTCTTTTTTGGGTTTTTTTGTTTCAGTTTGTTTTATTTTTTGTTTGCTTTGGTTTGTATGTTTTGGATTTGCTTTTTTGGGGGGTGGGTATCTTTTGTTTTTTGTTTGTTTTGTTGTTGGGTTTTTTGTTGTTTTTGGGGGGTTTTTTGTTGGTGGAAAGGGGGGGGGGGGGTGATATACATTTCATTTTCTTTTTAATTATACTGATAATGTTAAGTGTGGGCATGTGAACATGTCTTCGATTTTCCTGCTCAAATAATATTTTAAAAAGTTTATGTTGATCACACACATTCACTTTTGTCATCAGAGAAACTCCATTAAACTTTGATCTTGCTTTTTGGTTTCAGGTGGACAAAAATCTCCTTGTGACTGTTAAGGATAGCATTGTTCAAGGCTTTCAATGGGCTACTAGAGAAGGCCCTCTCTGTGATGAACGTTTGTACCTTGCGCTTATTCATTGTTTTGTTTTTTTCTTTTATAACTTTTTTCTCAGATTAATAGTAAAGTCCAAATATCATCAAACATCAAATGAACAACATTTACATTGAAGAGAGCTGAATTTTGTCAAAAAGAATGTATCCCACTCCCTGTCCCCACCCATGCAGTCAGGCTGTCCAACATTTCCCCTTTTTGTATTCATATACTTATCCCTCTCTCCAGCATTCCCATTGTTACAAGGTGCCCCAATCCTTCTTTCCTTATATGGCCCATGAATATTGCTTACTGTCTCCCTGTGCTGTTTTTTAGAGGTCTTGCTATCTCTGTTTCTTTCAATGCCTCATTTGTCTCTAGCTGTTCATGGTATTCTGAGCATTCTCCTAAGGAATTACATCTTGACAGCTTTGAGTTTCTTTTGCATCTACTTATTTATTATCCATGTCCCACATTCATTATTGAGGATGGGCTGAATGTAGTATTGAAGGACACTCTATCTAGTTGTTGATGTTTTGTTTTTAAAAGCAGATTTCATTTTCAAGGATTTATTTTGGCTTGAGCAATTCTTGCATTTATGTCTGTGTGATGTATGCTGTCTTGTTTAATGAAAGTTCCTAGATACTTGAAAGAGTCCTGTTGCTTCAGCTTTGGATCTTCCACATCCTGGATTTGTCTTATGGCTTAGCACCATTACTTTGGTCTTTTTGCTGTTCAGTTCTAGCCTCTTCTTTTTTAAGCTTTCATTTTCAACTAAGTCCAACAGGTTTTGTAGATCCTCTTTACTTTCAGCTATTAAAACAGTATCATCTGCATATTGTAGATTATCAATCTTTCTTCTGCCTATCTCATCCTGGGTTGTCCTCTAAATTTCTCAGGATTGTTTCCATATAGATTGAATTGATCAAAAGAGAATGCACATACTTGTCTTACATCTCTTTTGATCTTTTGAAAAGGGCTTGTCACATTTTCTATTTCCACTGTGGCAGTTGGTTCCCAGTAGATGTTTTTTTTTTTTCGTTTTTTTTTTTTTTTAATTATACTTATATCTTTTCCCCCCCATATAACTGCTTGAGCCAATTTCTTTCCTTTTTTTTCCCCCATTGAGAGGTATTTCTTTGGGTTTTTTAAAAATTCATGTACCTGTTTTTTTATTTATTATTTTAATCCATTATAACTTTAAGTTTGTGTGGCCCATAGAGTTCTCTCATTGTTGTGCATATATGAATTAAGAAATGTCAAGGTATCATGAGTTGTAGTTTGATTGTTTCCTGCTATTGTGTCTTGGGTATCTGCCATTCTCAGTTTTTTTTTCTTCTTTCAATGTAAGTAATTATGAAAGACATTTATGGGTATAAATTAATGCTATTTAGGTCTGATAAGCATTTAAACTCATTTCGAAAGTGTATAGATGTTTATTGCTTGCTTTTATGCATGGCTGTTCTTGTTTTACCAGCCCCTCCTCTCCTATCTTGGCATCTCATCAATTTTCTTCTTTCTTTTTAGCTACATCGAGGTCCTAATTGAATCAGTTTTGTAAAGAAATATGAGAATATAAAAATCAGGTCCTAATTGAAATAATTTTGTAAAGAAATCTGATAATATAAAAATTAGGTCCTAATTGAAATAATTTTGTAAAGAAATCTGAGAATATAAAAATCAGGTTCAAATTGAAATAATTTTGTAAGGAAATCTGAGAATATAAAAATCATCTTTGAAAGCCTTTGATTTGATTCTCTAAGTAAGATTTGAATTTTTATGTCAATCCACAGCCATTCGAAATGTGAAATTTAAAATTCTGGATGCATCTATTGCCCAAGAGCCAATTCATCGTGGTGGTGGTCAGATTATTCCCACAGCAAGGCGAGTAGCCTACTCAGCCTTCCTCATGGTAAGCAGTAAACCAATGTAGTACATTTACAGCACTTAAAAATCATTTGCAGATTAAATTAGTACAGTTCTTCTTGGCAAAGGATTGATTTCCAAATTTCGTCATATTTCCCTCTTTGGTACGAAACATCAATGGGAATTCTCTTTGAAGATCAGAATTCAAAAGCAATTTCTCACAAAATTCATTCCAGGTTTGTTTGAATAAAATTGATAAAAAAAATTTTTTTTAAATTTGGGCAAATTAATTGAAAACTTTTCACTTGTTTAGACATTGGAGTTACAAAATTTTGTGCTGTTACATTGAAAGACACAAAAGTTGTAGGACTGAATTCAGCACGAAGCTATACAGTTTGGTTGTTGTTTTTTCGTTTAATTTTTTGACGGTTTTGAAAAAAATATAACTTTTTTTTTTTTAATCTTTCGTTATTTCCTTACCTTTATTTATTTATTATTTTTTAATTCACAATGAATTAAAGTTATTACATCAGCCAATAATAATAGCCCATGTTTGGTAATTCTGAGTGTTGATACATTCTGAGGTGATGAAATTGAGAACCTGAAAATCTTTGTGACAGACATGTTTTACACATCACAAAACACTACCATCAATAAAAAAGAATATAATAAAGAAAACTAGGCATCAAGTTAATTTGGTTTACCAAGTCTTTTTTGATATATGTATAAAGTTTGCCCATAAAATGGGATATAAAATGCACTGCCTGCAGTAAAAGATTCGTAAAATTGAAACTTTTTGTACTAGCTTGTTCCAGTATCAAGTCATACGGCAATGGTTTATATAATGTGATGTTTTTATGGTTGCGATGTGGCTTTGTTAAGATTACACATGTGCGACAATTGTGCCTTGGCATACATTTACCATGATTGCACCTATGAGATAATGTTAGTCATTGAATTAAGATAATCTCCAGCATTATGAAGTAAGTGGAGTATGCAGCCAAAATGCTTGGTTTCTATGTCCATTTGTTTGTCTTACCTCTCTTAGGCTACTCCAAGAATGATGGAACCTTACCAGTATGTCCAAGTTATGGCCCCTGCTGACTGTGTGTCAGCTGTTTACACAGTGCTTGCTAAGAGAAGGTGAGTTCCATCGATATTATTAATGGACAGTCGTTAAAGTATTTGTGATTGATTAATGTTTGACATCAATAACATAACTTTTCCTTTTTCTTGTGGCATGTGTAAATTGAAGTTTTACTTCAAAGTTCAATACAAGCTTTCCATTTAATTCTTCGATGAAATTGTTTCTCCTCTTTTTCATAATTTATTAATTTTCACCTTGGTGTGGTGTCCTCTAAAATTTTGAAAGGTGTCTTCTTCTGAACTATCATTTCTAGTTGACGTTGGTTGTAAACTCTTTTCTATTTTTATTTTTCCACTTTGCTTTGTACGGAACCACTACTATGCTGGATTATTTGAAGTTTCTATTTTTATGTCTGACTTCTTTGAAACTCTCCGTTGCCTATTCCTTTATTACTACTCTCCTCTTATGAGGCCTCTTAGAACATTTTAATTTCATTTATTGCTTTATTTTGTTGAGGTTTGTTTTTGGTTTTTATTTTTGTTTTTTCTTGTTTTTTTTTGTTTTGTTTTGTTGTTTTTGTTTTTTGTTTTGTTTTGTTTTTTGCTTTGTTTTTGTTTTTAACTATTTATACTATTTTTTAAAATACTAAATATTGCACATGCATTTATGACTCCAACAGAGGTCATGTTACACAAGATGCTCCAGTTCCAGGCTCCCCTCTGTACACCATCAAAGCCTTCCTGCCAGCTATTGATTCTTTTGGTTTTGAGACAGATTTGAGGACGCACACTCAGGGACAGGCCTTTTGTCTCTCTGTGTTCCATCATTGGCAGGTACTGATGAGTTTTCTCTTCTAGTTTAGGGCCTTTTGTTTTGTTTTTTTCTAAGTGGGGGTGGGTTTGTGTGTGTGGTAGTGGTGATGGGGGGGAGGGCATTGTGAGTGGAGAGGGGTGTTGCCTCAGTAATCTAACCATTCTGATGCATTGTTTCATTTTTACTGATGCTGTAATGCCTACTTAATCATTAAATTGCTTCCTTAATGAAGGAGCACTAGGAATACATTTATTTTGTAGATGCCAATATAGGAATATTTATTTTTTTAGATGTCAAGATATTACTTTACTTCAACAGTTAGCCTATGAAAATAAATTCTCATGTTTGGTAGGTTTTAAATTTGCAGTGCTTTCTTTAGACAGTTTGTTGAGTATCAACATACTCTCGCGTTCAATAAGTATCCGAACTGTTCTCATAACCCGAAAATTACTCATTGAACGGGGCTATTCTTCATTGGGGCCTTCATAGTTATCGCTTTGTGAGTTGATACACTGATTCCAATGATCCAGAAGAGAACGGAATAGAGCTTGTTTGTTGTTGTTGTTTGAATTGGTTTTGTTCAATAGAAGGCAACATGGATGTATAATAACAATGTGGGATGTTAATTGGCATCTGAGGCTCAGCGGTGAGCACAACTCAACGAGTTGAGTCAAGCAGCGTTGGCCATGGTCACTGTTCAGATGAGTGACTGCTTAGGTGTCCGCTCTGAAAAACCACCGTTCACTGGCATTGTGTCCTTAGATAAGACACTTTACTCCGCTTACCTCACTCGACTCAGGTGTGAAGGAGGACCTGGCTATAGGCAGTGAAAGATCTTGTCAGTTTGTTAGCATGATGCGCCTAACAGGCAGCTGTGCTGTATACTCTCCAGAGAGTTGAGAAGGTGCTCGAATGAAAAGGCCTGCTGGGGGGGTAAAATGTTGAAGGGCTTTGAGCTTGCAATCTGCAGGGAAATGTGCTATATAAATGTCATCTTTTTCTTTAATTGTACAAATGGTTCTTTTTTCTTGGTGAGGTATGTGATGTTTTCAAGGATTTGGAATAATGGTATCGATAGATATGGTGAACATTTTATTATAATTTTGTCAGTCTCAAAGACATAAAGTGTAAGTGAATTTATGTTGGTTCTTCCATTCTAATTTGACAGATTGTGCCAGGTGACCCCCTGGACAAGTCCTTGCACATCAGACCATTGGAAGCTCAGCCTGCAAATTACCTGGCCAGGGAGTTTATGATCAAGACACGCAGAAGAAAGGTAAGTGATCATTGTTAATTTGTACTGATATGTTTTCTTCTTTCAGTTTGATCCTGTTTGGTGTCTGTGTTGTGGATTCCTGTTTAACGGCTCTGTTTGGGTTTTTGTGGCAAAATACTTAATGCTGTAAGAAACAACACTTCAAAGTCTAGAAAGAACTGTATTTGGGCAGAAAATGGCCAACAGATGCCAAGGTAGATAAAAAAGATGGAAGTGAAGACATCAAGAGAGATTTGGAAAAAGATTTTTACAGAAGGGCCCTCCATGAAGGTGACATTCCTGGAGGAATATGCCACTTAGAGATTCTTCTATATTCACAAAATACCCTTGGGACCTCAGACTGTTTTCTTTCTCTGATGGCAGGACTCCACCCAAATCTAACCTTTAACATAAGATAAGTGACAAAAATGGAACTGGAACTTGAATCCCCAATCTTTAGCTTAGTGGGCGTTTGCCTAGTCTAGGAACCTTTGTGCTTCTTGTCCTTTTATTGTGTCACATAGACATACTTGATTGGTGTTGGGTTTTGGAGTACTGGTGCTGTCCTCTTCTTCTTTCAATGAACTCATAATATTAGCTTTACATCTTTGCTTCATGGTTTTTGGTGGATGGGATAAATTTTCAATCAATGGTTGTATGAATCAAATCTCACTCAGATCGAATGTAAAAGAAATGGGGACATTCATATTTGAAAGGATGTATTGACATAAGTAATCTTTTTCGTAATTAACATTATGCATTCAAAACTATTCTGATCGCATACACTATATTTAATGTTGTCCAACCAACCTGCATTCATTTAAACATGAATGCCACATGTGGGTCAAGCAGGCTCACCTTATGTTAGTACATCTACATGTATTTATTTACTAAGTCTTTGAATGAGTATATAGCAGTTTGAAATTCCTGGTATGCATCATTCAACATTTATCAGCCTTTTTTGGCTCTTTACATAAATTTGGTTTTAAGGATATTGTTTAAAAAAAAAAAAAGTCAACTCTTGTTAAACACATTGTTTTTCACTACATTCATTTTCACTCCAGTTTGCTGTCTTATAAATATTTCTCATAAACTCTCTTGTCCTTTCAGGGTCTCAGTGAGGATGTGAGCATTAACAAATTCTTTGATGACCCTATGTTGTTGGAGCTTGCCAAACAGGACGTCATGCTTAACTATCCTATGTAGATTTTTGTTTGTCTTTTAACCTGTGGGCTGGGGTATGAATGTAGTATGTAAAAATATGAAAAAAAAGTCAAAACTCAAATTGATTCTCTATGTGAAAAAGTAGTAGTAAATTGTTGAAAGATTACTCCATGTGTTTTCTGAATTGGTTAACTTAACTGGGATGGAACCTGGTTTCTTTCACATTCACAAATTGTCATTTGGATGTATTGTTTGTATACATTTTTGGAATATTCTTTTAAGCCTGCCCCCTTAATGTCTTGATATTGCTCCTTGAGGAAATGATTGTTTTGTTTTATCCCATCTGAAATTAATGCGACAGTGATTAATTTTCATTTTTTGTATTTTGTAATTAATTTGTTCTTGCCTAACATTAACATAATATTTGTTGATGTCAGAAATAAATGTATAAATACTTATTTTATTTTGTTTAACTCATTTCATCTTTTTTGTTTGTTTGTTAATGTTATATTGATGGGCCAGCAACAAAAAGCTTGAGTATGATCAGGGAAATCTGCCTGCCTGGTTAAAGATTTCCCATTATTGCACGTTGGGGTATGGGTTTATGTTGAAGCATCTATTTCATGTAAATCTTAATTTTTAACTCAATGTGAAGCTTTACATTGACAGAGAATAAATTGGTGAATACTTTGCCACTACTAATATTAAGCCTGTTTAGTTATTGTGTGATTTGACTTGTCATTTGTTTTTGGACAAGCTTGAAATGAGAGGCATCACTGCATGGTTATGATCATAACACACAAACATTGATATTAAAACAGAAAAAAAGCACATTTTTGGTAAAGAAAATACCATTGACACTGGATTAAGACAACAGAGCAAATTTTAATATAAATTAAGTACAAAGTAGTAAAGGTAAGCCAGCAACAAAGTAAATTCAACCGTGGATCAGACTGAAGAAGCAAACCCTAAACAAAATGGAATTATGTTGTAGGTCAACTATCTGAAAAGTATGATTAAGAAACTCAAGCCAGTGGAATAAGCTTTGTTATAGGATTTTTTGAAAAATAAATTGTTCTGGAGTCACAAGAAAATTGATTCACATGTCAAAGTATTGGTTCCCAACGTTGATTTTTGTAGGGTTTTTATTTTTTTTTTTTTCTTTTTTTTTTTTTT
>JBCJKE010456033.1:0-11264 GCA_039654525.1 Melibe bucephala | reverse complement strand
AAAAGGGGGGGGGGGGTGTTTTTTTTTTTTTTTTTTTTGAGAAAAGGTGGAAAACAAAAAAAAAAAAAAACACAAAACCCCCCCCCCCCCCCCCAAAACAAAACAAAAAAAACAAAAACAAAAAACCCCTAAAAAAAAAAACCCCAACATTTCATTCATTTCTTTGTCAGCTTTTCCGCACACCCAACTATGAAATAATCCCCATGGATCTGGTCATGGGCAAATGTATTGTCATGGATCCCAACACCTACAGCAAAGGGAGACCCAAAGGGGTGAAAGAACAAGATGTTTACATCTGTGAATACAGAGTGGACAAAACGGCTCATCTTTTTCACAAGATCAAAGAAATTTGGTAAGTACTCTGTGTTCTTCAAAGTAAAAGTCAGTGCATATTCTGTCTTCTCTTTCGAAGAATGTTGTGTGTGATTCTTTTGCAGGGGTTTCAGGTATCCTAGTTAAAACCATTTGAACCCAGATCCCATAATTGGGTTTTTTGTTTGTTTTTTACTTTGGGGTTTTTTGTTTTTTGTTTTGCTTTTGTTTTGCTTTTTTAACTGGAGGGAGACTTAATTAGGGATGGGTCACCTCAATACAATTTGTAGAATCCCATGGTGCCTATCTCTTAAAAGGGTCCCAATGCTTGTTTTGTTTTGTTGGTTTTTTTGGTTGTTGCCATAATGGAATAATTTCAAAAAGTGAAGTTTAGTAACATTTCCAGTTCTGTTTTGTTGGTTTTTTTGGTTGTTGCCATAATGGAGTAATTTCAAAAGTGAAGTTAAGTAACTTTTACAGTTCTCTCAAAGCTGAAAATTCCTCTTATCTTTTCCTGTTTTGGGTTTTCCACAGTATTCATACTGGACAAAAACAACAACAAAAAACAACAACAAAAAAAAACAAACAAAAAAAAAAAAACCCCAAAAAAAACCCCAACAAAAAACAAAAACAAAAAACAAAACAAAACAAAAACAAAAACAAAAAACAAAAAACAAATCAAATCAAATCCCTACCATCGTATCATGACCGAATTTTTTTGAAAAATTATGTTCTCTTTATTCTTCTATTTTTAGTTCTCAAATGATCTTTATATGCAAATAACATGCATTAACATATATTTCCAGCACACATGTGTATCTGACAATTGTGAATTGATCTGGTAATATTATAGTTTTAATGGGTAAAGAAGGGGATTTAACTAAACTCTTCAAGATAAGGTTATCTTTCCTTGAGACTCTTATTAATTAACCTTGAATTTGTATGTTGTACATATGTTTTTCATGTTAAACTATGTACATTGTACATTTAAAAAAAAATTCATGTTGCAGGTATCCTTTAAACACAAGCAGATTTTGCTTTGATCGGTTTGAAACCAAGCTGTCCTTGAGGAGAACATTCACAGTGAGTGAAGGGATTTCATCAATCTATTTAAGCTTATTTCGATTACATTAACACCAGTCGTTTTGCTCATTTTTTATTATATTGTTACTGTAAACAGACCCATCTATCGATCGGTAAAGCATATCATTACCTCTGCTTTGTATTGTGTCAGCTTAGATACTTTGTAGATACTGAAATATGTAGCTACACAATTAAAATCAGGGTTTGCAATAATGCATATTTCAATCATTAATTTGTACAATAGTCATTCAAACCAATTGTCTCATTATAGACTTTAAATCACACCTTGGTCTTATGGTCAACCAAATCACCATTTTTAAAAAAAAAACCCAAAATGAAGGTACTTGTAGCTTTCAAAGACTTTTATTTTTTGGAAATTGACTATATTCAGACTTAGGAATACTTGCAATGTGAAGCTTATAAATTTATTTGACAAATATGTTCATACAGCAGAGTCTCCATTGATCAAAATTGGCTGTGCTTCCTGACTCCCACAGGCCCTACACTAACATATCTACGGATTTTAACTTTCCATTGGTGACGTGTGATACAATGTAGCACCAACCAGCGTTTGATTGGTTAGCCCATCACATAAACTAATGCCTAGTTAGTTGTATTTTAAAATGTAGATTTGTATTTACATGGTTATGTTGTTTGGAATCCACCTAAGAGCTTGGTTTTTACATTTTCCCAAGGATGTGCTCTTAGGCGGAGTCAACTGTGTTCCAAGTTTGATGTTTTGACCCAAAGGCGATCGATTCCAGGGGCTGAATTTCCCCCCAAGCAACTTGCCATTGATTCTTACTGTTGATATATTTTTTAAAGCTTTATTTTTTTACATAATCATTTATTCATTTATTTTTAAATTATTGCAGCCCCATGAAGTCCCTGAAGAATACATACGAAAGGTGGAGCGGCCCCTTAACTTGACCAGTAGCAACAAACAGGATCCAGTGGAGTGTGAAGAAAAGCATGACATAAAAAAGTCTGGCAAGCATCAGATCCTGAATGGCAAAGTGAAGGTGGATGAAAGCTTGAAACATGATGTCAAGTTGAAGTCAGAGGTCAAGGTCAATGTCAAGAAAGGGGGACTCCTCAAGAGGGAACTAAAATTGGAAATGGGGCATGAGAAACCAGACGTTTCAAAGCTGATGGAATTAAAGGTAAACATTTTGTAACATTTATTTTCAAGGGTGTCTGCCCATGATCTACTCAGGTTCAAAGTGTGAAAGAGCCTTGTGGGGAGGAAATGTTCAGATGATGGGTTTTAACACACAGTTCCAGTTCCAGTTAAAGGAACATTGAAAAATATGTATGGATCACTTACTTGAGAATCCTCCGTCTCAACAACTCATTTTAATTTTGCTTGGCATTTTGGTCTAGAATATTTTCTAGCATTTGCCAGTATTTCTGTGAAAGTGAAAGATTATTATTTTTGAGGTTTGGTAGGTAAAGACCCAAAGTGCTCATTAATATTATTTTTCTCTATAATGCACACATTGAAGTATAATGTCTTTTTTTATCGGCATACATAGCTTACTTAGAAACACACTTCCACATAAAGAGGCTAATACCAGGCAAGTAGTGGATTGTCAAATAGGTTTTCCAGCAGTCATAGTCTAGCAACTTATACTCTTAAAGGTTTATAAAAATTTTAAGTTTATAAGTTTGTGCTCAATATTTTGTATGACAGATTGATATATTTTAAATAAATATATGTATCATGATTCGGAAAGCTTGAATGTTAATGCTTGACTTGCAGTGCTTATCTTGTCCCATTTTTCTCTCCATCGCAGAGGCAAGAAAAACGCCATAGACTTGATAGATTGCTGAACAGACTCCTACAGAATATCCCTGGAAAACAGAAAATTGATTTGAGTTACTTGCTTGACGGAGGGAGACGTGTGAGAAAAAAGCTAGTGAAGTGAATTTAAGAGAAGCCATATTGTTTTTATATCCTGCTTTAGAAATGGCCATTGTGTTCAAAATGCCTTTTCACTCATCTGTTCTACTTTATTCATTTAGTTGTTTTTGACATCCACTTTGAAAGCTTTTGTAAACCTTTTGTTTTGTTTATTTTTAGCATTCGTTTCTGGAGTTAGTAAATCTGTCTTTTTAGTGATTCCAAAAATACATCATCTTGATGATCACTTTAATACACTGACGTGGATCAGTGGTAGATATGTTAAGAAAGCGGTATACTTAAATTAAACTGGCTTTTTGGTTATAGCCCAGCCATTTGCACTCAAACAAAATTTTCTTTACTTTTCTCATTAATTTTATTAAAAACAATCAACTCCTGTCTTATATTTATAACTACCACTTTTTCGATGGCAGTTTTTATGAATTAGACAATTTTCAAAAGTATATCTCTCGGTACGGGACTTCTGTACTTTTATTGTTGTTGTTTTTTGTTTGTTTTTTTTTGGTCAGAATCACAAGCAACACTGCTTGATTTCTGTATCAATGGGGGGCAAGAATTTCAGAATGAGAAAAGCCAATGTTAGATTGTATTCATTTGTCTTTTCACCAAGAATAGACAGGACATTTATATATCATGTGGATTTGGCAGTTGTATGCCTATGTAGTAGATCAGATTATTGTTTATTATGATCATGAATGATAGTTTTGCTTTAGTGTATTATATGTCATCTGAGCATAACATATGCGTGAATGTAAAGATGACTTTGAAAATGTTTTGGCATAACCTTCCCTGGCCTTGGTTTGCTTTAACACTTGAATGGATTAGATGGAATATATACCCATCTGATATGTTTGTTATAAACATGTTGCAGAAGATAAAATAATTTGAAACTTAAGGATTATATGAGAAATAATTTTAGCTTCTTTAAAAATCTTATATCTGGTATTACTTAATGTAATAAAGGTAGAATATTTCAATTAGATTAAATTAAAACAAATGATTTTAAAACATTTTAAAATTATTATTAAGATGTTCTTTCATGGTACACTTAACTATATACTCAGTGTTAGATTTACAAGATAATATTTTCAGTATGAAATATCCAATTTTGTAACAGGAAATGACAAATCATTTTTTTTGTTTGCCCCCCGACAGGCATTAGTAAATGTGTGTTAGTGTGTCAGTTTAATTCAAAACCTTTCTTTTGATTGCGTTGTCATCATTGAAATGCAGTCAATATCTTAGTGCCATAGCTGAAGTTTCTGTACTGATCATCTGAAATGTTTTAATCATTTCTAATGTGTATCATGTTATGCATGGTGGTCTCAGTTTAAACAAATATATTAAGAATGTGAATTTTAGCAGAAAGACCCAAAATAAAATTGGTCAAAAGGCATCATTTATGTCTTTTAATCTCGGCATAAAGAAAAAAAAGTGTCTAGCTCTGGTGTTCATTGTCAGAAACATAAAGGTGACCTTATTCTTCAAGATAAATAGAAGCAGAGTTCTTAAACAGTGCTTTTCAACTTCATTGCGCTACATGCGCTTTAAAGTGGGTACATACCTTATTGATCTAAAGTAGTAGTCAACTCCTGATGAGCTTAGAGCAGCAACTATTTTACAGGCACATCACTGTGGTATACTGGTAAGGTCTTCCTCTGGTCCTGTTCAGGTACTCATATTACACCTGAGTGGGTTCAGAAAGTGGGTCAAGGGGACTCCACCCTGGGACCTCCTCCATAGTGCAGGTGTCTATGAACTATGGTGCCTTACAAAATGGAACATATATTGCTTTTTTCATTTTTTATCAAGTGAATTAGGTACCAATTTATTATTAAGATTGCCAGTTTCATTGCAAAGATAAGGGTTGAATAAGGGAAGGGATGTAGTCTAGGTTTGAGAAAATAGCTTCTAGGGAGATGGTTTTATGGATTAAAGGGCTCCTTTCTGCTCTTTATAAATATTTAGTGTCTTAGTTTTCTGAAAAACAATTTAAAAACTGCCAAAACCACAAGGTAGACAAAATACATTTATTTCACCATAAGACAGCTTTAGATATGAGTGTCTCTTGCCAATTATGTACCGTTTCAAAGAATTAAGTAAAATAAATATGAGCACTAGCCACGACAAATGATATGAGCAACATTGCCGGGAGGAGAAAATAATTCAACTTACTAAATTAAATTATTATTGATCCATGTGTAAAATGTATGGAAAGCTTTAAAATGATGATGATAATGAATGACAAGACAAAAATTCAAACAGAATCAAAGGAGAAGAAATACATCAAACTGTTTACATGCTTGTCTTAAAGAAACATTTCCTTTTTAAACATTTATTCTCTCCAAATTTGTCGAACAATTTTGGGAGTCCTTGTTTCATTGAAAGCATGTTGTGATCTTATTTTGATTTTGTGTACCCCTTGGGCTGCAGTGATTTTTGAAAATTCCTGCTTTCTTGCAAACCTCTAATTTATTCATTTTTTACCTACCCAGAAAGGTTGTGAAAACGTTCCAGCTTTCTTTGCTTTAAACATAGAAGGAAGGAATTCAGTTTTGGTTTTCTTGTCTTTTATTATTTATTTACATTTACCAAATTTCCACAACAAATGAAATTTAAAAGAATGTGTAGAAAATTGTAATTCTTCTAATGAACTGTATAATTTCATGCAGTCTCTCTTTATCAGTTTGATTTTTAATTGTTCATGTAGATTTTTGTTTCTTGTCAAGTCCCATTTTTATTTTCACTTGGAGCCTTCTAAGTTGCCATATTGAGACTAAAAAACTTGTTTTTAGAGTCTTATCAGTCAGTTTTATTACAAATGCACCTGAAAGTACAATTTTAAACAATTCATCACCATGAATTATGCCAGACGTATGGTTGTAGTTTTGAATGAATGGATCAATGTGTTAAAAGTATAACTTTATGTGGAGATCACATTTTGTTTGTTTTTTGTTTTGTTTTGTTTGCTCTTTTTTAATTATTGTAAATGTGAAAAGTCTTGTGGTCTGCATTAGTTCTTATATGAATCTTTTTAATTGTCAGATCTTGTTTCCATGCCATATATTCTTGTCCCATTAATGTTTTCTCATCTCATTTGGAGCCATATGTCCTCTTGCCTTTTGGTCTTTATCTGACTGTTAAAAGGTTTTGAATTCTCGGAAAATCTTTTAGATTGTTAGTTCAACCATGTTGATTGATGTAAGGAAAATTAAAATAAAATGTTCTTTGTTCATCTTTCAACTGATTCACAAGAAATGTTAAATATAATTGTTCTAAAACAGGCGTGTCAACTACAAATATTCTTTCGATGAGGAAAGAAAAAAAAATTTAAAGAAATTCAATGATGCTCTCCTTACAATTCTGAAAAAAGATGTTACAGAAAAAATACTTCCCCAAACCCTTCCCTTTGAATTTGTTTGTTTTTTCTTCTTCAATTATAAAGCTATGTTTGTGATTGCCACGAGAAGTGGTTGATCGTTTTTGCTGTGTTTGATGAATCACCGTGATTTTGTTTCTTATACAGATCTCCCCTCCAAGCTGCTGTAAATTTCAGTGAAAAAAGAAAATAGGAAAAAATGACGATGCTTTTTTTTTTTTGGTATCAGTGACCCCCGAGCTTGTTTGATTGTCACCTACTTTTCATGTTTTATTTCACTCTTGAATTATCACTGACATTTTCTTTTTATAATGCGTCATTCCTATCTAGAACGAACATGACCAATTTGTTTAAGTGAATTGTGTGTCATTTTTGGAAGGTTTGAATTATACAATGTACACATTTTTGTTGTTCTCCTATGCAATATGATTTATTGTGTTTTCTTTTCTTTTGGAAAAGATATTGAAAAACAGGCATACAAAAAGCTGAATATAAAGAGAGTTTAAAGTTTTTTTTAATTTATAGACGACCATTAAGTATTTTCTTCTTTCCCCTGTGTGGACATTATAATTATACATATATTGTTATGTTTCTATTGAATCAAAGCAGTACAAATTCACAGCAATGGCTGCATCCTTAACATCTTTGAAACATGGGAAAGAAAATGTAGTTCATATAAGTTTTTATTTGTGGAATTGCTAGATGTTCCAGGAAAAACAAACCACAAGTTTTGTTCTCACTGTTTTACTGTTTACCTTTTCACTCTCTTTACATCAGGTTTATTGTGTGAATCTTTGAGCATTCGTCAAATTTTCAAACACAGTAATTCATTGTACATCAGCGTTGGTAATTTTCCATTCATCTTTGTTCATACCATGGTAACTTAATTATAAAATAATTAACATTTTATTTACCACATTTGATGTTCTTAACTATTGTACCTATATTTGTATACTCATATACTTATGGCTTATACATCTCTGTATGTTGCTCCCAACCAAAGCTGTTTACATTTAGTAAATGTTTTAGTCCTTCATTGATTCTATCTTAAATTGTAAATACAGTAATATCATACATGAGACTTAACACAGTCCTCTCAGTGGTAGAGTAGCGACGAAGTACTCTTCTGTCCAAGAGAAAGTTGAATTTTTACACTGAAGTATAACAAAGTATTATATGCTTGATGATAAGGTGATTACAGAAAAGGCGGAGAAAAGGAGACAAAAGCAAATAAAAAAAAATAGAAAACTAACAAACCCCATCAAAACTATGTTGTTTGATAAGCCTAAAGATTTCTGTCTAGGTGTGGAAGTAGGAATGTGGAATTACGGTGATGGGGGTTTAAATATTTCTGTTTTTAGTGTGGCAAAAATATGAAAATGAGTGGATTAATGATGGAAGGTGAGGCCTTTGAAGATTTAAATGACTTTCAACTTCTTTTTCTTTTCTTTTCTTTTCTTTTTTATTTTATAAAAATTATTGTTAACATCATCCTTTACCAAACTTTTTTTATTTATTTATTTTTTTAATTCTAACAATTTTTTTCTCCTCTTTTCATTTTAGATAGGACCTGCCAGTGTAAGTTGCTTGGAAAAAAAAAAGAGATGAAAAACCTGACTCTATTTATTTCTTTTCCTTCCCTCTTTTCCTTTTTAAATGTTTTCATCTCATCTACCACATACTGTCTTCCATCTCCTTCCTAAAAATGTCTTTGTCTACTCACACTATGTTGTTACTAAAATCACTTAATTAAAAGATACTGTAAAATACATTATGTACACTAGAGCAATCTAAATTTGGAAGTAATAAATTGCCACAAAGCATTACGACATCAGTATATAAACATTCTTGTCTCTCCTACTGTGGATAGCTTTCATTGAGGAAACCAAAGAGGGGGATGATGTTCGCTTTATGTCAGAAAATTTAGCTTTTTCTTTCTTTCAGCCTTGTGTGCATGTGCTGGCAGAGTGTTGATATGAATATGATGATATGAACCAAATTGATTGCGTATAATTTAAGGGAAAAAAGAAACAGAGAGAGAGAGAGAGAAAAGAAAAAAAAAATGATGAAAAAAACTTTCTACAGAAACCACTGTGTTGTTACACCTCCCTCAATATTTAATTATGAGCCATTGGTTTGTCCTTTCTCTCTCTCACACTTTATCCTTTTCTGTTTGGGCATTTTTTATCATTTTTTTTTCTTTTAGGGTGTTTTGGACCATGTATTGTATCATACCACCATGTTTTGTAATGAAATGTACATTGAATTTTTATTCTTAATTTTTATGTTATCCCTTCAGTTCATGAGGTAATGAAACTTCTTGTTGACTTTGTTGTTGTTATTGTTATGATTATTATCATTGTATAGATAATGTTTTCTTGTACACTACTGGAAATGTCCTTGTTGCTCTCTTCCCAGCCCCGACACATTTATCACTGATTATAAAAATGTATCATACAACTTGTAATTTTTTTTCTCTATTCTTTCTTTTTTTCCCCCCATTTGAAAAATATAAATTCACATTTGTTGATGTCTGTAACGATAATTGGAGTGTATAGATAGATTTTAGTGACAACAACAAATTAGTGAATTTTCTGCTCATCGCATTCATGGTTCTCATTAGTTGGACACTGGGCAGGGAAGTCACCAAGTGAGGACAATTAAATCATGAGGCAAACCTTCAAATTGTTATAAAGGAAGTGACACAGGAAGAAGTAACCTCACTAATTTAAATCGGAAGGAATATCGTAACACTCTAAGCTGATTCATAGTAATTATAATATACAAATTGATCCGTATTACATCACTTGAATGTCACTGTGTTCAGTTGTTCAAAAGTACCATTTTAGCAGGATCTATGCCTATTTTTTTTTTGTTGTTTTTGTTTTTTGTTTTTTTTTGCTTTTGTGGGTTTTTTGTGGGTTTTTTGTGGGTTTTTTTTTGTCTTGTTGTTTTGTTTTGTTTTTCTTTTGTTTCCATAGAAGATATGAGAAAAGGTTTTTGAAACACATAAATACCAAAGCTGTATGAGTTATGAACTCATCTTTTAACCTTAAAACGGTTATAGGCTGAACAGAAATCCCATTGCGGTGACATAGCTAATCAAGTCAGCCAGTTATAATTAGTCTTTGATCAAATCCTTAAAAAGCCAATAAATTTTCCATATGACAGCTCTAGGGTTAAAACACATAGTTCTGCTTGTCAGTCAGCTGTATTTTTTTTTTTTAACTTAACTTTACTTTACTATATATTGGATTATTAGATGTAATACTTTTATAATGTGTCTGGTGTCGACACAAGTCAATGTGAGTAATAACAGTCAGTGAGATCCTACTGGTAAGTAGTTGTGGGGTCAGTTTATCATCAATCTGTCACACTTTTCTCATAAGCCAGAATTTTACTCAAATTCCCTGTTATATAGACATCTAGATTTCAATATTTGCCCATGTTGGGTTTGAAATTGTCACGTCTCACTTGGTGGATTTTGTTGGAAGTCACAGCAGGGATGACTTAAGGGAAAGCAGCCGTTCCACATTTACAAACACACCTGCCCATTTTCCAGTGCTAGTGGTTAGTTGTTTTAATGGAACTGATTGGCTGTATCACTGTTCCTTAGAGAAGAGGATGTAATTCCAACTTTTACATTACAATTGTAATAATGTAACCAATGAAATTTCCTAGTTGGAACATTTTTGTTGTGTTGATATTTCAATCTGAGATATCCTTAGTGGCACATAGGCTGTCTCTATTTCCCCCCTCTCCAATGTTTTCCCCTAGTTACAGTTTTTATCCTCTTGGTGTAAGGCTGGTTCTTATCCTTTGTATGTATTTGGGGCCTACCTCCTGTAAGTGTTCGCGACAAATGATTGCATTGTATTCTGCTTTTAATCACTAAGACATTGATCCACAAAGATCTGCACGAGCAGATGTACATATATATACAGCCGCTTGTCTAATTTTTATTCCAAAGAGAAGAAAAAAAAAAGGAGATAAGAAACAAATTTCTATTTTTCAAAAAGTCTACAATTCAATTTTACCGACATGGAAATTTTTATGATGTTGTTTTATCCGATTGAATCAATAGGGCTTCTCTTTCTCTCTTTCTCTCCATTGTCCACTTCCCACATGCTTACTGGATGCCAGTGTGTAGCATATTGAAAATGGTAATGATAATATACACACACTATTCCTATGTATTGTGAAGATTTTTGGTTGGTCGTTTTTTTTTAATGTTTTTTGTTTTTGTCATCCTTTCTTTTCCTAACTATACCCATCAGCACCACCAAGCTTACTCAATATTTTGTATCATATTGTTTCACTCATGCTCCCAGGACCCCTTTTCCCAATCTATGGAATGATAGTTCAGTTTGTAATTATTGCATAATAAATAATAAAAAAATGATGACTTTTTTGAATTGATACCAGTAGATCAAATACAACGATAGTGTTCTGTTTTGAATGAATATGTCTCACTGTTTATATTTTATTCTAACTATTATTATTATTATTATTATTATTATTATTATTATTATTATTATTATTATTATTATTATTATTATTATTATC
>JBCJKE010455922.1:0-14287 GCA_039654525.1 Melibe bucephala | reverse complement strand
GGGGGGTTCGGCACCATCCTGCTCCAGCCAATTAAATCATTCAATATTCCTAGGACTGCTTTCCCAATCTCTTCAGTAGGATTTCAGAATATTGCTGATGTCTGCAGAGACAGTCTACATCTCCAGTACAAGTCATATAATGTTATGGGGGACAAAACCGTACGCATGCTTTTGCCAGATCAATGCATAATATGCCGTTAAAGTCGAGATTATTTCATTTAGCTCTTTGCATTGACTTTCAGAGCATCATAACAATCATGTTCTAGGCACCCAAGCACCCCATGGGCTCTTTCCATCAGAAGAGGATCTTTCCTCACAACGTTTAACAGGGAGATTCACTGAAGTGATTGATATTGGATGAGTCTTTTAAGGGCACCCCTTCAACACGTTTCCACTGGTCGCTTTCATGACCATTGATCCAGGAATTGTAGCGGATTTTATACAGAAGCTTGCTTATCTTGGGACATATCTTGTACACAGGATGTGGGATACCATCTGGTCCCGATGGCGATTTAGCTCTTGCTTTCTATATAATAGACTCGAAAATCTCTACTCTAGATGGGGAATTTTCCATTAACAGTTCTGGTTCCCCCGGCCACACAATACCTTGTATTTCGTTAGGGTCTTCTCCTTTCCACTGGTCGCCAAACGTCTTATTTTTGGTTGTCATTCTAGTTTATTCTGTTTAATTTTCAGCTTCCTAATCGTGGGTGTTCGGAGAGTTGCCTTCCATATTAATTAGGGTTTTTAAAGAACCTTGTCTTTGATTGTACCTGTTGGAATTTTTTTCATATCATTCTTTCTGTTTTAATAAGCGTACTGTGTCCTGGAAATCGCAGTTTCGATAGGACATTCAACCCTACATTTCGGACTCCGGTGAATTTTTATACTGTTTTTTCATAATGTTATTTTCTCTTCGTAGCTTCTCTATTTCTTTCTCCCTACGGTTTCTTCTAAGTGCTGACTTTTCTGATGGTTTCTTTGCTGCAAATGTTGCCACACAGTGAGAGTAGATTATGTAAGTGAATGCTTCTATTTGGCATTCTTCTGCAGCATTCGCCAAACCCTTTTTAGTTTATCATGTGAGTCATCGTCGAGGATTTCCCATTCTTTTGACATTGCTAGAAGTAATTTGGTTCTAAAACGCTAGTGTTCTATGGATTGCAGAAGTCCTTCATCTGAGGTATCAAGGATAAGGTCATTGTCAGTATATATAGTTATGCTATTGATTTTAAACATACGGGAAATCGTTGTTTACGGTGTCAAATCAATGATCAATTTGACGCTCGCTCAGATTTGCATGTCAGAATCGAAAAACAAACAAACAAACAAAAACAAGAACCTCAAAACGAAATGGCCTCAATGCAGTGATTATATTACGGTTAATTATATTTGGCAATTACTGGATATGGAGACATATTTGGAAGTCACTTTAGAATATTATGGCCTCATGCTCGGTGCCAAGTGGCTCCTCTTGCTGATTCTTGTGCGTTTTACAAGTTTGATGCCGCAGTGTATGGCCTATCTTATTCCACACAATAAGGCCTGAAGTTTATTTGATAGGCATCCTTTAACGTTACCAAACTTCATAGACTTTGATTACAATGTTCCCAATTTAAATACAGTTGTAATAATGATTGTCCTGTGAAAGGCCCGGAATCTCAGCCGTGCCATACGTGTGACTGAAGCCTACGTCAGTATTTCTTACGTGGCCGTCAAGCGAAACATCCACGAAGGAATTTTGAGATGGACCCGGAGACAAGTATTGAAGTTTTCGTTATAGTATTTTTCAAAGGATAGTCAGAGAGCTCCGTGATCTTCGATTTTACTGCACCCTTTCAACTGTTTCAGAAGATTGAAAAGGCAGCGGCCAAGGAGAACAAAACAGACGTATAATATCTGGATTGTGGCTGGTGTATATTTGAGAGCAACAAAAATGTGTTCCCTAATTAATCATGTGATATCAAAACCCATGCATACACACAATACTGAGCCAACAGACAAACATGTCTCGTGTAAAAACTACGCCCAAGTCCAAGAAATCATCAATATCGATGTTGATGCCGAACTTGGAAATACATCAGGGCAAAAGTGTTCACTCCGTTGTTTCTCCAAATGCACTTGCCAGCTGCTAAAGCAACCCCACAGCCTTTTAGTGTATTCTTCAGGGTTTCATAGCCACCGCCTAGTAGGCATTTCCCATCCTCATTATACCACTTTGTCAAGTTGGCTTTTGTTGGTAAGAGGTCGCATGTTGGCCGAATGACGAAACTTAGTTTCAATGATGGCACGTGCCAAACTTCGTTCTACGTGAGGGATTTTTGAATGGCATTTTCTCATGTTGTCCACTGACCTTGTTGTGCTTGCAGAATCTCCCTCTATAGTCTTCCCCCATATCCCATCCTCACTCTTTCTTATCTCATAGAGGACCATGTCTCTGGATTTACCTAGGGCTGCTTTTGACCATATGCGCTCTACTGCATTTCCAAATTCACGCCGATCGCATTGCACGTGGTCCATGATCTCTTTGATCTTCAGAGCTTATGTTGTGTCTTGAACTGTTTCATACCCTCTCCGTTTTCTCACTGTTCGAAGGGATGATCCGATGGATTTGACAGCTTCATTGCAAGAATTCTGATACATAAGCAGAAGCCTTTACAATCCGACTTAATATATACTTCTGAAAGTGAATTCAGCGGCAGTGACATTTTAGCCTGCTTTCAGTAGAGAGCCACATTTGTTAAGCATTATGGGACACCCTTACACTTTTTGGTGTACTTATGTATTTTAGTTTCCAATCTTTCAACCGTGGAGCTGGCAATCTCATACATGACTAGTAGCCACTGCAATTTTGGAATCCGGATAAACAGTATCCAGAGCTTGGATTTCCATAGGATGTGGCTCCTGTCAATAACCTTGAGCCCGATTTCTAGTCTATTGGTCACTTCACTCACTCTCTTGGTGTCTCTAAGGCATCGTACCATCTTCCAAGGCTTTTATCGGGCCCTTCAGATAGTTAGTATCTGCTGTCCCCCTATCCTGAAGGTGTCTCAGATCTAATCTCTCCTTTGGCTAGCCCGACTTCTTGATTGTTTGGATATGAACTCCGTCCTGCTCCAGTCTATCAAATCGCTCAATCTTCCTAGGGCTGTTTGGCATTCTCTTCAATAGGATTTCAGAATGTTGCCGATGTCTGCAGGGACACAGTGCATCTCTAGTACAACTTATACGATTTTATGGGGGCATGCGTTTGCCACATCAAGCCATATGATGTAAAGGTTGACCTAATTTGATTTAGCTCTTTGTATCGACACTCAGATCATCCTAGTATGTTCAAGGCGCCAAGGCATCCTAATGACACCACCTTTCAGTACAGCTATGTGGATATAGTTATTATATAGATATCTTGTTTGACGTCTGGCAATTATTGTGAAGAAGATCATTCCTTCAATGTTTAGCAGGGAGATAGGCCTGGAGTAACTGATGTCGGATCAGACGTTTGAGTACACCCCTTCAGCTCACTTTCAGGACCATTGAATCATTGTTGTGGATTTTATACAGAAATTTGCGTATCTTGGGACATTTCATGTATACAAGATGTGGGATACCGTTTGGTACCGATGACTCTTGCTGTCTGTATAATAATCTTGAACCCTGTACTGTGGGTGGGGGAATTTCCATTAACATTTCTGGTTTACCGGCCATACAAGTCTCTGTATTTCGCCAAGGTCTTCTCCTTTCTGCTGGTCGCTATGCATGTTGTCTAGGCGACATTCTAGTTCTTTGTTTAATCTTCAGCTTGCCTGATCGTGGATGTTGGAAGAGATGTCTACCATATTAATAAGGGCTTCTATAGAACCTTGGCCTTGATTGTTTCTGTTGGACTTTACCCCTCATTCCCTCTGCTTTACTAAGCATAATGTATCTTGCATACAGTTGTTTCTATGGAACGTTCAATCTTACGTTTTCTGACTCTGATGGATCTCTAAACTGCTCTTTCAAAATGTTATTATCTGTTCGGAGCTTCTCCATTTCTTTCTGCCTACGGTTTCTTCGGACTACTGGCTTTTCTGATGGGGTTTTTATGGTTTCAAATGATGCCACGCAATGAGAGTAAATTATGTCAGTGAATGCTTCTTTTAGGCATTCTTCTGCAGTATCCAGTAAATGTTTTTTCAGTTTATCCGGCAATTCGTCATCGACGGCTTCTCATTCTTTTGACATTGTTGGGGGGAATTTGGTTCTAAGACGCTGACCATTTGGTTCTAAGACGCCAGCCCTTAATGGCTTGCAGAAGCACTTCAGTATGAAGTATCAAGGTCGACGTCAATGTGGCGGTCACCACGCCTGTTGCGCTATGTTAGTATATATAGTAATGAGATTTGTTTGTAATGTTTGAGAAATCGTGGTTCACGGTGCTAAATCAACCATCAGTTTGACGTACGCTCAGATGCGCATGTCAGAATTAAAAAAAAACCCAACCCACACACACACAAGAAAACAACAAAAAGCTACCCCAAAACAAATTGCCTCAATGCAGCGATCATGTTATTTGGAAGCCATGTACACATATTATGGCGTTATGACCGGCACCAAGTGGCTCCTCTTGCTGATTCTGACGCCGCAGGGTACGCCATATCTTACTCCCCACACTGCCTTTAAATTTAGTGGATAGATTTCCTGTTCCTTTACAAAACTTCATACAATGTAATTACAATGGGCCATAATAATAATGATTGCTCTATGAAAGGCCACGAAACTCAGCCGTGCCACGTGTGTGACCGAAAACACACTCCAGTATTGCTTACATTGCCGTCAAGGGAAACATCCACGTTGGAATTTTGCGATGGACTCGGAGACAACTATTCAAGTTTTCACTGTAGAATTTTACAAAGGATAGTCGGAGAGCTCCGTGATCTTCGATTTTAGTGCACACTGTCAGCTGTTTCAGAAGATTGAGAAGGCAGTAGCCAAGCTGAAAAAGAGACATCTCTGAATTGTGGCTGGTGTATATTTGAGAGCAATAATAATTTTGTTCCCTAATTAATCATGTGATATCAAAACCCATGCATACACACAATATTGAGCCTACAGACAAACATGTCTCGTGTAAAAACTACGCCCGATTCAAAGAAATCATCCATATCGATGACAATGCCAAACTTGGAAATACATCCGGGCATATGTAGTGCCCTCCGTTATGCTTTTGACCACATGCGCTCAACTGCATTTCCACATTCACGCTGATCGCATTGCACGTGATTCATGATCTCTTTGATCTTTAGAGCTTATATTGTGTCTTGAACTGTTTCATACCCACTCCGTTTTCTCACTGTTCGAAGGGATGATCCAATGGATTTGACAGCTTCATTGCAGGAATTCTGATACTTAAGCAGAAGCCTGGACTTTCCGTCTTTGTATTCTTCTGAAAGTGAATTCAGCGGCAGTAACATTTTAGCCTGCTTTCAGTAGAGAGCCACAATTGTTAAGCATTGTGGAACACCCTTACACTTTTTGGTGTACTTATGTATTTTAGTTTCTAATCTTTCAACCGTGGAGCTGATAATCTCATACATGACTAGTAGCCACTGCAATTTTGGAATCCGGATAAACAGTATCCAGAGATTGAATTTCCATAGGATGTGGTGACTCCTGTCAATAACCTTGAGCCCGATTTCTAGTCCAATGGTCACTTCACTCATTCTCTTGGTGTCTCTAAGGCATCGTACCATCTCCCAAGGCTTTTATCGGGCTCTTCAGATAGTTAGTATCTGCTGTCCCCCTATCCTGAAGGTGTGTCAGACATAATCTCTCTTTTGGCTGGCCAGATTTCTTGATTGTTTGGATTTGAACTCCATCCTGCTCCAGCCAATCAAATCGTTCAATCTTCCTAGGACTCCTGTGGCATTCTCTTTAATAGGATTTTAGAATATTGCAATCTGCAGGGACATGGTACATCTCCAGTAAACAAGTCATATGATGTTTTGGGGGATAACACCGCACGCATGCTTTTGCCAGGTCAAGCCATATGACGTTAAAGTTGAGCTTATTTGATTAAGCTCTTTGCATTTACAACCAAATCGTCATAACATCTGGGATGGCACTTTTGTTGGTATAGTAATTTTCTAAACATCGTGTCAGGCGTTTGGCAACTATTTTGAAGAGGATCTTTCCTCACAACGTTTAGCAGGGATATTCGCCCAACTGCTTGATATTGGATGAGTCTTTTGAGGACACTCCTTCACCTCTGTTCCACTGGTCACTTTCATGACCATTGATCCAGGCATTGTTGAGGATTTTGTACAGAAACTTGCGTATCTTGGGATATTTCTTGGACACAAGATATGGGATACCGTTTGGTCCCGATGCCGATTTGGCCGAATGACGAAGCTTACTTTCAACGATGGCATGTGCCATACTACTTCGTTCAACATGAGGGATTTTTGAAAGCCATTTTCCCATAATGTACACTGACCCTGTTGTGCTTGCAGAACTGCCCTCCATCGTCTTGTCCCCTTTCCCCGACCTCATCGTTTCTTGTCGCTTACAGTACCATGTCTCTGGATTCTTTTGGTGGTGCTTTAGGCCGTATGCGTTTTATTGCACTCTCAAACCTACGTCGATCGCATTGCACATGGTCCATGATCTCTTTTATCTTTACAGCTTCTGGTGTGTCTTGAAATGTTTCATACGCTCTGCGTTTTCTCCCTGTTTGAAGGGATGGTTCGATGGATTTGACCATGCATGATCATTGATCTAATCATTGTAGTGGATTTTATACAAAAGTTTGCGTATCTTGGGACATTTCTTGTATACAAGATATGGGATACCGTTTGGTCCCGATACCGATTAGGCTCTTGCTTTCTGTATAATAGACTCCAAACCCTTTGTTCAAAAAAGGGGGGGGGGAGAGTTTTAATTAACACTTCTGGTTCCCCCGGCCATACAAGTCCCTGTATTTCGCCAAGGTCTACTCTTTTCCATTGGTCGCTATACGTCTTTTCTAGGCGACATTCTGGTTCATTCTTTTTTAATGTTCAGCTTGCCTGATCGTGGGTGTTCAAAGAGCTGTCTACCATATTAATAAGGGTTTCTAAGGAACCTTATCTTTGATTGTTTCTGATTGGCCTTTTTCTTCCTCATTCCTTCTGCTTTATTAAGCGTACTGTTTCTTGCACATAGTTCTTTCTATAGGACGTTCAACCCTATTTTTTCGGACTCTGGTATATTTCTATACTGCTTCTCCAGGATGCATTCTTCTCTTGGGAGTTTCTCCATTTTTTTCTGCCTACGGTTTCTTCGAACAACTGGCTTTTCTGATGTTTTTTTTTTTTTTTTTGTTCCAAATATTGCCACGCAATGAAGGCAAATTATATTAGTGAATGCTTCCATTGGGCATTCTTCTGTAGTACTCGCTAAAGTCTTTTTAGTTTAACTTGTGAGTCGTTTGTCGAGGGTTTCCTATTGTTCTGACATTGCTGGAGGAAATTTCATTCTAAGACGCTTGCCTTCTATGGCTTGTAGAAGTTCATCTGAGGTATCAAGAATGAGGTCATTGTGGTGACCACCAGGCGTGTTGTGCTAAATCAGTATATAACGCAATGTGATTTATTTTAAATACATGAGAAATCGTGCTTTACGGTGTCAACTCGATGATCAATTTGACGCATGCTCAGATTCGCATGTCAGAATCGAAAGAAAACAAACAAACAAAAACCAACAACCTCAAAACGAAATGGCCTCAAAGCAGTGATCATTTTACGGTTAATTATGTTTGGCAATTACTGGATATGGAGAAATATTTGGAAGTCATATTAGAATATTATGGCATTATGCTCGGTGCCAAGTGGCTCCTCTTGCTGATTCATGTGCGTTTTACAAGTTTGGTGTAGCAGGGTATGGCCTATCGTATTCCACATACGGCCTGAACTTTAGCGGATAGACTTCCTTTTACTTTACCAAACTTCATACACTTTAATTACAATGCACCATGATAATAATGATTGCTACCTGAGGCTACCATCGTCAGCCGTGCCACAATTGTGACCGAAACCTACGTCAGTACTGTTTACATAACCACGTTGGCCGTCAAGCGAAACATCCACGTGGGAATATTGAGACGGTCCTAGAGACTAGTACTCACTTTTTCGCTATAGAATTTTACAACAGATCTTCGTGATCTTCGATTTTACTGCATCATATGAACTGTTCAGAGGATTGAAAAGACAGTGGTAAAGGCAAAAGTGAGGCAAATTTCTTGATTGTGGCCGGTGCAGATATGAGAGCAATAATAATTTTGTTCCCTAATTAATCATGAGATATTAAAATCCATGCAAACACAATATTGAGCCTCCCGACAAATATTAATATCTCGTGTTAAAACTACGCCCGCCCCATTCCAAGAAAGCATCCATATCGATGATGATGACAAACTCGGAAATACATCGGGGCAAATGCTGTGCTACAAAGCATGGATTTTCGGCAGGTAGAAAAGCTGGTGAGGCTAACAATTTTTCCTTTAAGGCTGAGATAGCTTTTCACAATAGGAAGAGGGATTGAATTGAAACCAACTGTAAATACATTGGCATAAAAAGTGAGGATAATAAACACAAAGTAACCAACTTATTACTATGTTCTCCTTATAGTTCCCCAAGCCTTTGGTCTTGGCGCACATATCGACCATCATGCTCCTCCAACCATTTCGTGGGTTATGACTCGGTACGTCTCAGTAATTTTTCTTTTGAGATTGGTCTCTCCATTGCTGGTTTACGATGATCATACGTGTCCGATTTTGTCGTGTGATAGTTTTTTTTTTTACTTTGTTCGGCTCCATTTGGTTTCCACCTCATGTCACTCATTTGTATGCCTCCGCCATTGACGATGAAGGTGACAATATTGTATAAGTGACCATTCATGTTTTGCCAACTCTACGTGGTCTTTATTTTAGTCTTGGTATAAATCGTCCTAAGAGCCTTTATTTCAACTCTTTAATAATAATGGCCTTATAGTTGTTATGTGAATAAGAAACATATCTAGTCTTACTGATCACATACTAACCATACACGTGTATTCAGTGCGCCAGTGATGTTTGTTTTCGGTTCTCCTGCCTGTTGCCATTATGTCAAAGATTTCTTTGAATTTGATGATTTTTCCCGCAATCTCATTGTCACCTTTTCCCGTCTATAGCCAAGATACATTCGGGTGTTCACTTTATATTCGTTCTGTTCAATTTTTCCTGCCTTTTGTAATATATCATACGATCCGGGTTCGGTTCCATATCAGAGTCTTCCATGCATTCTGGTTTTTGTTTCCCTTTAGTACTTGGACATTTTCGTTTACTTTTTTCTTCAACCATGCCCATCAGAAATTGAAGAATCTGAATAGATTCGGTATAAGAATTGAGTCGTCTATGCATATCAGGCTTTTGTTGTCTCTTCCATGTTTTTCTTTTGCTGTAATAGTCAATGGTGGTGCGAACCAAGAACAGGAATGTCATGAGGGCACGCAAGATATCAGTTTTGGTTGTCCGTTTTTGATAATGAGCCCACAGATTGCAAATATTCTCAGATATCGATGTTGTTTGTTGATAATTGAAAAGTCAGTAGTCTAAAGTGTGGCAGTATAAAGAGTCCTGTATTGGTCCTTAGAGATGGCGCTGACATGAGCACATGGTCTCGAATCGTCTCATGATACGATGTCGCTACCTGTCGATTCAAGGCGCCCATTACTGGATGTACAGCCAAACCTTGTGAAATTGCTAATGAAGGAGAAGTGACCAGTGTTCGATGACAGGTATTACACCCATTATACTGTCTCAAAATGTCGCCATTCTTATATGAGATAATCTCTTGTTACCGTATAGAGGCCCTTGCTTCTTCTCCTAGTTAGATTCATGCTGTTGGGAGCCACTAATGTCGTCTCTGCTTTTTCCACTCAAACAACTTTGTCGCTCTTACTGTGTGCTTGTATGCGTTTTACACGTGACCAATTGATCACCGTTGGTGTCGGATGAGATGACTTTAAATCAAACAGGAAAATATCCATTTATATACGTCAGTATATTAACCAATCTGTCAATCAAGCAAACCAACCAACCATTAAACAATCAATATAATAATATCCATATATCAACCATTCATCAACTCGATCAATGGCCATGCTTCAATTTAATTTTTGCAGTTGATCAATCTATCAGTCAATGAAACCGACCAATCATCAATCAACATAATGTTATCCGTGCGTCCGCCATTCATAAGTCAATGGCTCTGCTTTAATTCGATCTTTGCAATTGCTCCCTTTTCGAATCGTGCTTAAACCCAGCTGTAATTTAAAGAGTCAAATTTACGAGGGGCATCATGGAATTCTCGGACTATACCAATAGATCCCAAACAAGAAGCCAAATACGACTGTTGCAGTCATTCTAAAAAAAAAGTCAGCATATGTCAAATAACCCGGAAGGTGTTTACTGTGTCTACTAAGGATCACTAGGGTGTCATCTGACTTACTTACTAAAGTGTATCAAATTAATCTGCGATCTTTGCGGTTCATTTACATTTTCGGGATGTGGATTCCCACTGTTATTTCTTTTACTTTTCTTGTCTTTTCCCCTTAATTACATAACGTTCCTTAATCTTTTACCTGTGAAATTTGCTGTCGGACCTGAAGATCTCGCATCGGCCATATCAGTCAAAAGCGTTCCTGCGGTAGACGTGGAAACCCATCATAATCTTCGTCAGGGAAGCAAATGCCAACAACGTAACGTTGCTTTATTGCTCCTGGTTATCTCAACCAAGTGTCTCGTTAGACCAGTCTATTGTTCTCTATTAAGCCAGCCTTTGATGGCCCTCTTTGTCAACTCTTACGACCTCTAGAAGCCATTTTAAAACGTCTTTGTGTAACATTGCAGGTTCTCACGGTGAAGTTAGAGTTGGTGTGAAATAGTGGCGATGGTTGATGAGTACATTGGACTATGTCCTACGTGTAGGGCCTTGGTGGATGCCACAAATGGCCAGTTATAGAAACATTATGTCATTTGAGAAATAAGCAAGCTCCTGTTGTTTTGTAGATGAGAGGAGAAGTCTCGTAGTTCAGTCTACTTAATCAATGTCAGTACAAGCCTGGAAGACCCGATAACCAACCAATGTTGTATGGACATTGGTTCGAATTAACACTTTTCCCAGGGTGAATTAGTGCAGTCCAGAGCTATGATTGACATTAAATGGCGTTTTGCGCCCATTCATAAACGCATGGAATGTTGTTCATTAGCTCCATCCAACTATATAGTGTGGATGTAAAATGAAATCATTCTTCATTGGGAATTAGAATGAGGAATCGGCGCTCGGCCAGGCATTAGGCTGGGGCTTATTGTCCGGCCGTTAGGGGCTAGTCATCACGCGGCGTTATGCGCGCGGTTGAACTACCTAGGCTAATTGCCATCATAGAGTAACAAATATCTCATACAGTTAGTTTGTTGACGGGTGAAGCCGGAGTGTGAGTGGCCTTAATGAAACCCTTATATTATTGGCACGCAAATTGCCATGTGACAGCTTTCTGTAAATTGATCTGAATAATTATCATTTAATTTAATCTGTGTTTTAATAATACAGAAGGCAACTTCATGCCCACAAAATCAGAATTGGTTAGTTGGACAAATTAATTTAATTTATTTTGATTGATAAATCAAGTGGCCAATGAAAATTTGAGAGGCGTGAATGAAATAAGTATAGAAGCAGGCGCAACAATGCGACATTTGGTTAATATGCTTTAATAGAAAAGAATGCGAAATGTTATCGTGACAGGTGATTTTCCCCGGAGCTTGATGGAGTGTTTTCAATTTCATTTACCTGCCCATTCAGAAGATCTGCAAAATGGCATGATTCACTGCTTCTTGTCGATTCCAGTTCACGTGTGATTTGGCTTGCCATATCTGCCCTGAATCAGAAGCAATGTGTAAATATTATTTTCTATTTTCTATTAATTTTGAGACCGACTAAGGAAGCAACATTCTGGAGGCCAACTCTGAAAAAAGAGCTTCCACGTCCACTTCAAACAGGAAAGATTTGTCTAGTTGATCTTATTGATGAAGCCATAATCCAGAAATCTTTTAACAGATATGAAACATAATGTATTCTACTAACTAAAAAGGACGAAAAGGATAAGTGGAGATTAGATAGCCGAGCGCTTAAAGGCGTCGAAGTTTTACCCGGGAGTTCTTGGTTCGATCCTCGCATTAGCGTCTAGTCTTTTTTCCATGGACAAAAGAATTGTCTGCCTTTGCGCCTGCGCAGATGCCTGGATTATTCCGTTCTCACCTCCGAATAGACCTTAAAAAGGCAAATGCTCGTCTAGGATCATTGCAGTGCATTTTTTTAGAAAAAAAGAAGACATGCACGTCAAGAAAAATATTCAGTCTGGCTTAACTCTTTGACTGCCAGAAGCCAATACATCCTGATGAGCGTGATTTACAATTTGCCCATATATCGGGGAGACCGCGTTCATGCTCATGACGACATATGGGCAAATCGTAGTCAAAGAGTAATGAGTAGGCAAATTGTAGTCAAAGAGTAATGAGTAGGAAAATTGTAGTCAAGTATGGGCGTATGGCAGACTAGTGTTTAAATCGTGCTCACGACGATATTATATCGTCGATTGGCACTGAAAATATTAATTGACTTATTATGGAAAGAAGGGACTCGCTTTGTTCAATGAACTCCTTAACTTATCGTGTTTCATAATACCATCGAAGAGATAGTAACATTTTTAGCCCCTGTCTATAAATAAACTGACAATTTTCTCTTATTTGCAATGCTCTAGATTATAAAAGCTATCGTCGAGTCGAAAATCGCAGCTCATGGCTACGGCCTTTTGAACAGCAATGTGTATGCAGTATTACCTACGATAAATTACCAAACATTTATGCTTTCATGTCATAGAGGCTTCTGTAAAATATGCCTACGAAGGATGCTTAGAAAGTAATGAGGTTCGGCGAAATTGAAAACAATCATAGGTTGCTGAATATATTAAGAAGAAAAAGAGAAAGGAGAGGAGGGAGAGGAAAAGGGGAAGGAAAACAGTAGGAGGAGAAAGATGACGAGGACGACGATAAAACCCCTAAGGTAATACAGAGAAAAATTAAGAGAAGTAAAGAATTGCAAAAAGAAGTTAAGGAGGAAAAAAATGATCTGAAGAAGGAAAAAGAAACTTAAGAAAGAAAACAAATTAGAAGATATGGTCGAAAAGGTAATGAGCGATGCAAAAGTCGTAAATGGAAAATGAAAAACCTGGAAGAAAGAAAACAGGGGAACTGAAGAAGTGAGAAAGTGATCGAAGGAAAAAAAGAGCAAAAAGATACATTGTAAGTGTCTAGCACCGCTTTTGACTTTCAGTGCCATTCACATCATAGTTGTCCCACGGTGCTGAGGTGATGCAAACTAGGGTAAAAGCAATGGGACACGTTGAGTATGGATACCCGGCTTCTGGGTCTGTCTTGATTAGGGAATTGCGAAGGTTAATGCTGGCCATAGTGTCAGCACGGTGTGATCGAGTCGCCGCTGAAAGGTGCGGGGACAGGTACTGTGCGTCTGTGGACGGGTAACCCTTCTGGTCCACGTGGAAAATTTCTTGTGGAAGCTGGCTGGGTGTTGGTCTGACAAGGCTTGTGGTGAGGACAACGGCAAGGCGACTGGCACCCTGCTGTCATTGTATTGAAGTTGTTGGGATATATGGACCAAAGGGCCGAAATGATCGATTCTTTCTCTCTCCTCTGTCTTGCCTCTTCACGTTTATCGTCTCTGTGTCCAAGTCTAATTACATGATATAGATCTACATTGAATTATCATTAGCATGTGTTTTCGATTTCGGTTTCTTCTGAATTCTTTTCAATGTTTTACAATTCCAGGTAAAGAAAAAAGGATGATCCTGACACGACAAGTTTTCTTCATTTGTGGCATGTGAAGGATAGTATGATGGTATCTGCACTGAAAATGTTGATTCTTGAAATTTGAATTCCTCCACTTCCCCCCCCCCCCCCCACACACACAAACACCCAAATTAAAATAAAACAAGAAAAAGCAACAAGAAACAAACGCCTACAAACAAAAACAACAAACAAACAAACAAAAAACACAACAAAGACAAACAGCAAAGCAAACACACAAAAAGGGAACAACAACAACAACAACAACAGAAAAACAAACAACAATAAAGCCAAAAACAAAAGAAACAAAACAAAAATAAAAAGAAAAGAGGAGGGGGGGGGGGGGGGGGGAGGGGGGGGGGGGGGGGGGGG
>JBCJKE010455811.1:7500-14289 GCA_039654525.1 Melibe bucephala | reverse complement strand
CCAAAGAAAAAGAAAAAAAAACAAACCAAAAAACAAAAAACAAAAACAACAATAAAAACGCAACCAAAAAACAAAAACAAAACAAACAACAAACCCAACACAACAAAAACAAAACAAAACCAAAAAAATAAAAAAAGACAACATGAAACGACTCCCCCTTCTCACAAAAAACAACAACAATAAAAAAAGACCAAATAAAAAAACCCTACCAAATTTAAAAAAAAAAACCCAAAATGAAACAACAAAGTAATGATTCCATTAAAATTTCAAGACAAATTAACAAAAATTATGAGGACAGAAGAACAAGAAAAACAAAACAAGCAAAAAACAAATCAAACATAAAAATATAAAAAATCGACAAAAAAAAAAAGAAAAAGAAAGAAAGAATTTAGATTCAAACCCTCTCCTCCTGAACCCCTTTAAAAAAATGATACAAAAACCCCTGATGCCTAAATAACTAATCAGGAACTGGGATAATATGGCAGAGCATATTGTTTTGTCAACGTTTATGTTAAAATGAACAAATACTTATGCACATGTATGTTCAAAATTTTTCAAATACAGAGCAAGATGTGATCAGTTGAAAAGTTTGAATAAAATAATTGTATTTAATATATGTTGAACAATGAGAGCACTGCAAAAGTAAATGTGCATTAGGAGAAAAAAGAACAATTTTTAAACTAGGCAAGACACCACTAGTTAGTGGGATTTTAGTTTCCATTTTTCTCATCCTTCACGATGTCTACCTCTGCAGCAGCTGCCATATTACAAATCTCCCGACTGTGAAAAACTGCAACGACCTCCTTTAGACCAGGTCTTCTCGCTGACAGAGTCACCGTTTCTCGTACCTCATCCATTGGTTCAAGGGGTTTCCTGGGGAGAGAAATATGCAATAGAAATACCTGGACCTTGTAAATTTGACAACACAACATTTTTCTGAACAGGCAGTCATTGCGTAGAGTCTCAGAATTCATAGATAGAGTAGAATTGAAACAAAAATGAGTAAGTTGGTTCTTTTCAAACACTGTATGCACAAAGAATGAATAATGATAGTTTTTTCTGTGTTGATCAGCAGGTTTTTAAAAATGATTTATTTGTTACCTAGCTCCCAATATATTGTAAAGATGTAGCTAGCAAATTTTCTCACTCTTATTCTGCAATATTTGCATGAGAAATCATCAAAGAATATTTGAGAGAATTGCTGGGAATTGTTTTTAGAATCAAATTATGAAAATACATGTACAAATACATGTAAAATGCAGAAAAGATACTAAGGACTTAAAACAGAGACATACATTTACAACAAAGACATCAAAATGTCAGTGCTAATTCTCATTGACAAGAATACTAAATTCAAATGAGTTTGTCAGCTATTTCAAAGTGAAGACTACTTTGAATATGATGAGAGGGGAAGAAGTTTCTGCATCAGCCTTGGACATCAAAGAGATTCTGCATTTGCAAGATTTCAGAGATACAGTCCTTCCCCTTCTTCATAAAAGCTGACAGACTGTCAACTGAGTATTTTTGTCATAGTGCCGCAAAAAGCTAGTATTTTCAAGTTAATTTATATATTTAAAATTTTGTTAAAAATCTTCTGTATCTTTACTGAACTTAACACTGACTGGCAGTCAGGTATTCTTGATGTGTCAACACTTGCAAGGAATCACACATCTTCCCAGTAGACACTATGGATTGGTGTATCCCTGGGGATTTTCAATCCTTGACGTTTGATTGTGCCATAGTCGGTCATGGGACCCATTAATGATGTGTGCGTTATACACTCATAGATCAGTATTGTCATTTAGTAGGACAGTGCTACAAATGTAGACAGAAATTCAGTGGCAGCAATGGTTTTTCGTGTAGTTTTTCTAATGGGAGTGCTCCATTTCAGGTTTCTGATATTTCTATACACTTAGACATTTGGTTTGTAATCAAAAGGTTGCGGGTTCAAGTAACGCTGTGGGTCCTTGGGAAAATGTTTTCCAGATATACTACATTTCCTCAGCCCACTTAGGTGTATTGAGTACCTGACAGTAAAACAGTCATCCCAAAAATAGACATTGTACCTAATTGGTTCTTGTACAATTGTATGTTCTCTATCATGTGTTCAGTGTTGCTGTTGGCTGGGGACCCCTTGTAAAACGCTTTGAGCATGTTTAGTGGATATTGCGCTATATAAAAATTCAGTGAAATTAATGAACCAATCAATCTATCTGACAACTCACTTAAGTTTGATATCTGTAACACGGGTGAAACCAGGTCCATCAACAGTGATCGATCCTTCATTGAGGGGAACAGACAGTGTGTTGGTCAATTTAATGACAACCTGGAAATTCTGGCCTTGAACAGCACGACCTTCAGTCTGTATGGGTTGAGATGAAGAAATCTAAATAAGGCACCAGTTTCTAATAAGCATTATGTACATAAAAAAACACCCACTCCATCTTCTACCCTTTCCTTAAGTTGTCGAATTTTATATCCTGCTTCAGTTGACTTCAGACTTTGGCTGCACTTTGAAAATGTCACTGTTGTTGCCACTGCTGTTCCTGTTGTCGTTGTTGTTATTGTTTTTTTTTTGTTGCTATTGTTGTTATTGTTATTGTTATTGTTATTGTTATTGTTATTGTTATTGTTATTGTTATCGTCATTGTTATCGTCATTGTTATCGTCATTGTCATCGTCATTGTCATTATCAGCGTCATCATTATCAGCATCATTATCAGCATCATTATCATCATCATCACCATCATCACCATCATCATCAGCATCATCAGCATCATCATCATCATCACCACCATCACCATCATCACCACCATCACCATCATCACCATCATCATCATCACCATCATCACCATCATCACCATCATCATCATCATCATCATCATCATCACCCTCATCACCATCACCACCATCGCCACCATCATCATCATCATCATCATCATCACCATCATCATCATCACCACCATCATCATCATCATCATCATCATCATCATCATCATCATCATCAGCATCATCATCACCATCATCACCATCACCACCATCATCACCATCATCATCATCATCATCATCATCATCATCATCATCTTCATCTTCATCTTCATCATCATCGTCATCATCATCATCGTCATCGTCATCGTCATCATCATCATCGTTGTTGTCGTTGCCGTTGTCGTTGTCGTCACTGTCATCGCCGTCATCATCATTATTATCATCATCATCTTCATCATCATAACACACAAATGTATACCTTTATCTCAAGGTGTGGTCGGTCAAGAGTATAAGTCTGAACTGTGGCAAATTTCTGTCCAGTCTCCCGGACTCTTGCTGTCACATAAGCAGTGGCACTACTTTCTGTCTCTTTAGTGTGAATATATTCAACACACTTTACTACAAGGGATGATGTCATCTCTGGAGGTAAAAAGAAAAAATTATTTTTAACAAAGCATTTGTAGCATATATGACTTTGAGTTACTAAGAAAAGCTCTTTGCACATAATTATTGCACATTATATTTTCACACTTAACACAGTAGTAAAATAACCAAAGGATAAGATGTTGTCCATAAGCAAGTATAATGGACCTGTTTAATAGTTGCTGCCATATAGCTCTATGGAAGTTGAGACAATTTTTGGATGGATAGACTTGGCTTAGTGCCCTTTGTAAAGCATGGAGCATGGAGCACAATAGAGTGGATGTTCCATGTATCAATATAAGAGCACTGCTTTCCTTTTCTGAACAATTAGATGGAGAAAATCTAGAAAACCAAGTAAAATATCCATAATTCTGCTCTTCGAAGCACAATAGTGTAAGTATCATTCATGGTGCAGTCCATCATGTTGGAACTCTTCTCTAGTAAATATCAGTTTTCTTTGTTTATCTTCTTCTCCTTCTTTATAATATATTGACTGACTCAGTTACATTGTGTATTTCTGTCGAAAAATATACATGTAGTAATAGTTCTGCAAAATAGTGTTTACATGACTCTTCATGTAGAGATAAAAAAAGATCTGACATTAAGTAGCATCTTGATTAATGCACATTTGGTAACGTTTGGGAAGAAAAATATTTACATAGAAATTACAAAGCATTTTTGCAAAAAACCCCAACAAAAAACAAAAAACAAAAAAAAAAAAACCCTGCCCAATAAACTCACCTCTTCCTGGCTCTATGATGAGAGACGTTGCAGATTTTGTCAGCTCCTTCGACACAATCCCTGTGTCAAAGGTGCTCATAGATCCAATGTAGACATCAACGACCCGGCCTTCTGTGCCATTGTTTTTAGCCTTGAGAATGATGTTCACATCCCCACTATGCTCTGGCCCCCCTTCAAGCGTAAATTCAACATCAGTCTTAGTGCCATTGACCAGTGTTGGGACATGGCGATGGCACATGACACTGGCTTTTCTAGCAGCTTCTGCATCCTCAGCACTCCCTGCAAAAAAGTAATGACTTATGTGAGAATACATTAATGGAGAAGATTGTTGTGGAAGGGAATCAATAAAATATGGGAAAACAGTAAAACAAAGATTGTAAAAAATGATGCCACTGGCGATGATGTCGATGATGGCAATGATGATGATGATGACGATGGAGATGGAGATGATGAAGATGATGATGATGATGATGACGACAACGACGGCGACGATGACAATGATGATAACGATGATGATATTGATGATGATGACAATGATGATGACGATGGTGATGATGATGAAGATGTTGATGCTAATGATAATGATGGTGATGGTAATAATGCATGTTATAACAAGAAAATATAAAATGAAAACTACCGCCATTAAAATTTGAACTTCATTTCATTTAAAAGTCAGTTCTACAAAATATCCTGTAAATAAAAAATACTGACAGGTCATAACAAAAAGATATAATTCGTTATTGTCAATAAAGATTTATTGACAGGAAAGAAAAGATCCATAGAAAAAAAATTACAAAATTATACTTTTACCTTTAGGATACTTGTATTTGGCAGTAACATCTTGACGGGAAATAGTTCCAACGTTTTTGGTGCTTAAAGCCACACCCACTTCCCGTCCACCGGAGAAAGCCTCCATATTTCCATTTTTATCCACCATCCAATGAACTCGGCATCCATGAAGTTCGGCAAAAATGTACTTCGTGTCATGGCCAATGTGAAGGTCTCCTTTCAAAATGGCAGTGACTGGCACAGGCCCACAGATGACAACACCTTAAAATTTGAGTAAAATTATGGTCCGGATCAGTATAGCATACACACACACACACACACACACACACACACACACAAATACATATATACATATATCACACCATATTATGATTTAGAGGCTATTAAAGTCATTTAACTTTTAAATGCCCCTTTGGATGAAATTTTTCAAAGCAAACTAAAAGCATAATCACAGGATGTAGTAAAATGGTATACAATGTCATTCATTTAGAATAGCACTAATTATTCATCATAGCCATATATTAATTTGTGAAGCTCTTTATTTAATGCTTTCTTAAAAGAATTTATAGGTTTTGAATCTTTTAGATTTTGAAAGTTCATGATACAAAAAAAGTTATGCTATGGATGTAAAAGTACTTGAAATATAGATTTTATATTTGTCCCCTCAGGTAAAATTTCCAAGTGAATAAATAAAAATTGATTTGTAATCAACATTATCTTTACCATGAATGATCTTATAAAATTGGATTAAATCCTTTCGTTTTTCTGTACTTGAGTAAATATTTACTTTAAACATATTGCAAACCATACAAATCCGCTAACAATCTAGTAGCATGTTTTTGCACATTTTCAGACAAAAGTGATTGACATTTAAACAGGGGATACCATATACAACTTCCATAGTCCAAGACAGATCTCACAAAAGTTTTGTATAAAGTAACAAACATAGTAGAATTCAGGCATTTAAAACTTCTGCAGATAACTCCAATAAATCTTTTGGCTTTATTCATACAAGCATGAATATGTTCACAAAAGTGAAGTTTTTGTAAAAAATAAACCCAAAATCCTTTTCAGAATCATTGACAAACAAAATATTAGACCCACTCGTATTCACAATATATAATCGCAAAGGGTTATTTTTACCAATATACATGATTTTATAGTTAGAAATAATGAGATTCGCCAGTCACCAGACCATCTGAATAACAAGTATAAATCATTTTGTAATAATCAATAATTTCCGATATGAGAATAAATCTTTATATCGTTGGCAAATATATATGTGGTATATGTTATACTCAAAGAAACAATTATTTATACAAAAGTCATAATCTTTATTCACATTAGCATGCTTTTAACCTTGGAAACCAGTCTTCAATTCTGTGTTGCTAATGTCTGCATTATTTGTCAATGAAAACTTTTAATAAAAAAAATATAACAAGGAATTATTTCATACCTTCACTGCACTCCTTTGGTGTGGCATCAAAGGCTTGCCAACCATCATAGCTCTTGTCCAAATCTGGTCGTGCGAACCAGGCCTCATTCCACACATGAAAACTCCTGGAATTCAATTTTTTATTTTCATATTTGATCAAAACAAAATTTTTCATACAAACATTTGGTTGTGGTCCATTTTATAAAGTTTAATTTTTTTTTCTAAATATTTGAAAAAAAAAGTGAATAAAATTGCAATTATTACATCCATTAGCATCATATATTGTTTCAAGTGGAAGGCAAGTATTTTGCACATGCCTTTCTCGTACTACTATATCTGCATTTTCACATATATTTCAAAATATGTTTCCTAAAACATCAATACAACCATCAGATCTGATACTGTATGAAATA
>JBCJKE010455811.1:0-2500 GCA_039654525.1 Melibe bucephala | reverse complement strand
AACAAACAAAAAAACAACAACAAAACAAAACACATTTATAGCAACACAAAAAATACGAAGTAATACATTAATTATGGATGTATATAGCGAATTCTCCCTTGTACACTTACTTGTCTTTGGCCCAAACCACTTCGAATCCCCATTTTCCATTCTCCAGTTTGTCCACCTCAGACACTGCCACAACACTTCCACGGCTTTGTGTTGGCCTGCTTCCTGAACAAAGCAAAACATAAAGTCAACAGAATAAATTAATGGAAACTTTGATTGACTTTGGCAAACTGATAATATTATGAATTAGTCCAGTGTCGTAATATCCATCATTTTAAGAATGTATTTTTTACATTTTATTTAAACGCTGCAACATAATGATGGCAAGCGATCAATTCCACATTAAGGTTTTTTTTTACGTCCATGTAGACTATCTGGTAGCAATGGCGTTACTACATCTGGGCTGGTTTTCTAAGCCACACTCCCTTCCACTCCGATATATGCCTCTTCTACTTCTACTAGAATTCAGAGTAATGAGTAGGTCAATACGTCTGAGATAGAAGAGGTTACATAGGTCGAAATAATTTTTGGTGGGAATAATTATCTATAATCATCATCCCATTTTATTGATTATCGCTCATGGGTTTTTCTCAATTATTAAATCATTTGTTCAAATGTATTTTCAATCACACATTATCATTATAATACAATATGTCATGTCTATCATCATTTCATAGACTTGGTTTTGGTTTTCATGGTTTGATATGGTTTTGGTGGTTTGATTTGGTTTTCATGGTTTGATTTGATTTGTTTTGATTTGGTTTTCATGATTTTGTTTGGTTTATTTTATTTGGTTGTGTTTCCATGGTTTGAATTGGTTTGATTTCCATGATTTGATTTGGCTTAGTCTTCATGGTTTGATTTGGTTTGGTTTGGTTTTCATGGTTTGATTTGGTTTGTTTTGATTTGTTTTTCATGTTTTGGTTTGTTTTGTTTTTATTTTATTTGGTTGTCATGGTTTGATTTGGTTTAGTTTTCATGATTTGATTTGGCTTGGTTTTCATGGTTTGACTTGGTTTGGTTTTCATGGTTTGATTTCCACAGTCCATCGTCCATCCACCCACCCACCTACCTGTAACAAACTTGAGGGCAATGGTGTCGTTACTCTTCGAGTAGTCCCGCTGGAATTCAATGGTGACGTCAAACTGCTGGCCCCGCCTCAAGATCAAGTTGGGCACCTCGTACTCGGCAGTGCGGTGGGCTCCCCGATTACCCAGGCGATTCAAGTCGACTCTCGTTGGTTTCAGGCGCAGATCTGCACACGCACACACACGTACACGCAAGGTTAAATAAAAGGAAGCAAGGCAAAGATTCAAACAGTGGTTGGAATTGTAACAGGATATACATCATCGTTACCCCTCCTCTCTTCTATGAAGGGGCGTATTATTAAAATAATAATAAATAAATAAATAAAATTCCACTCTATTAATCCCCGAGGGGAAATTTATCTTTTGGTTTTTGACTTAAAACTGAGCGTCCGCCGCAAGAGCATCGCCGCAAACGGAGGCAATTAGTGTAAATAACCTTGCCTAAGGGTTAAATCACAAAGTCCCCAATGGGATTCGAACCCACGACCTTTCAGTTGTGAGTCCAAAGCGCTACCGTTGAGCCACTGTGACCACATTACAATTTGTCATCGATAGTCTGTGACCCCACAGAAATGTCCACCTTTCTATTGAACTCATTACATTAACTGACATATGATTATAAGCAATAAATAAATTAGCTCTGTGTCATTATACTTCCTTTAAGAAAGGATTTTTTTCCAACTGAGATCTCTTGCAACGTATAGGTCAACCGGCATATCAAATGAGTTCTAAATCCTGCACTGGCGGTTACAAGGATGTCGAAGTATGACAGAACAAATCAGGTGAACAAACGAACAAACAAAATAGGGGGAAAAAAACAAACAGGCCGTCTGACAGACAATTATGACCCACCTTCCTTCTCCCGTTTGAAGCCAGTCAACTGCGTGTCGGCCTCTGACGAGAAGGGGTTTTCCTGGCACGTCTGTCGTCTGCCGGTCAGGTCATTGCCACGCACCAGTGATTTCACGTTGGCATAGTAACTGGAAAACTGCTCGGATATCGTGGCTCTGAAAAAAAGTTTATTTGATAAGAAATTATTTCTTAGGACTAAAGAAAAAAATGAGCCGGTCACACATCAATTATCAAAATGAAATATTAAAGCGAACGCAGATGGCTGGGGCTTTTGAACTTTTGACACTTTACTTATGTTGCGGAAAGGACAATTTTGGGGGGAGATATTAAGGAGTTGAGGGAATGCTGGAGACCAAAAAAACAACAACACGATAACATGAAATTTGGGAATATGGCGCGAGTTAATGAGTTCACAGTGGCGGGAGAAAAAAAAGGACATTAAGGTCATAAACCATTCGGGCGCCGGAGTTCGAGAAGAAACAATACTATTACTTTTTTATAGTTCACAATAT
>JBCJKE010455700.1:0-14291 GCA_039654525.1 Melibe bucephala | reverse complement strand
CATATTCCAGCTTAGATCTAACCATAGTCTTATAGATGGTAGTCATGTGTTTTGGTTTCAGATTCTTGAAATTTCTTATCACTATTCCGAGTGTTCTACCAGCCATGGTTCGATGTTATTAAAAGTAAAAGATGTGAAAATAATTAAATTAGTAATGCCAAGGATTTTTATGAGATGTCAGATGTCATTTGTAAAATGTCTAGAGTTAAGTCCCCTGATTTCGCCGGTGAGAACAGCCAAATCAAAGTATTCAAGAAGTGCTGAGATATCTAGATCTAGGTGTCTAATTTATATATTTACACTTCTAGAATTCTTCTACAAGCTTTAATTTTCTTATATCTCCTAATAATAATCTATTTTTTCTGTCATATAGTATAAGGCGATGGTAGATCTCTACTGTTTCGATGGGATATTGGCAGCTTGGTTGAGATAAGAATTAAAAATAATCCATGTCTCAACGGTTGAGATACGAATTAAAAACACTCCGTATCTCATCTGTTGAGACACGGAGATGCGGCCTTAAAAAAATGTGCACAGGAAAGCAATAAAAGACTCTACCACCATAATCTGCCTGAAGATGAAGTAGCATCTGATAAAAATAGTTAAAGACCGTGAATATTAATGACATTATATCTGAAACAAATGTATAACTGTACCATTTTCTCTTGATGTTTTGACGAAGAAAAGTTCCTGGAACTCCATGCTCAAGAAGTGCATGAGTTTTATTGTTCACTTTACAAAATACATGGTTGATGAACTGTCGAGATGCCAGGAGCTGGTAAATACTCTTTGCACTGTAAGTTTTTCCTTTCATGCTATTGTTGAAAACTGAAGAAACATGGGCAAAGATGCTTATTAAAAATATGTTAAAAAGTAAAAGCTTTAAAAGTGCAGTGTCGTTAGCATTACCTCATTACCCTTTGTAATGATGGTAAATAATACATTATACTCATCATTTAAATAACTACATGTACCACTTTAAATTATTTCAGTATCCCAGTTTGTTTCATTAGGGCTACTAGACTAAATAGTGTACAAATGCCACAACAATAAAATGATAATCCCAGTTGTATGACAATTACGATGAGAACAAGCCACAAACGCATGGAAAATATCGAAAGTAAAAGTACGGAGACGCTTTATATTTTCAAAACAAAAGATTATTTTTCACATGACGACAAAAAGGAAACGCAATAACCTATCTATCAAGTGTCTCTCAAAAGAACCCTTGTTTTGTTTCCGTTGTGGTCTAGACTAGACCTAGGCCCACCTAAATTCGAGATCCTGTACCTGAATGAACATGTAGATCTAGTGAAACACTTAAAATCATATGTTTAGCTTAGGGAAAAAAGGAACAATTGATCTAATTTGTTTTTGATCGATCGAAACTTTAAGTAGAAAAATGCCCGGTTTGGTTCTGTTTCGACGCCGTTGGGCCATTGGCAGCGATGACTTTGTCTTCCCTAGTCTAGGAGAAACACTTCTACGTTTTTCCTGGTATGTAGATCTAGATCTAGAGTAATTTGGTCACTTTGAATGAGGGCCCTTTGATAAACTAGTTTCACACTCTTACACTTGCCTCTTATATCAGTGTTCATATTTCTAGATGAATTTCCCAAATATTCAATTCCCCATGGAAACCACACATTTCTGAAGACCTAGAATCTAGATCTAGATCTAGCTCTAGATTATTATCATTGTTTGAAATGTTTGCAGATTCTGATTCTAGATCTATACTAGATCTAGATCTATATTAATTCAATTCAGGGTCATCTTGAATTAATGGCGCTTTTTCGTTTGTTACCCCAGACGCAGTCCGTCATCTTGGATGGACTAGTTACATTTAAGTTACTAGGAATCAAATACAACATGATTTATTTGGTCCCAATTTTTTTTTATCTTTCTGGAGCTAGATCTCATTATCAAGCCTTTTTTTTTTACAGGGAAACGAGGAACGAGTCTCGTTACCAAATTTTTCTTCTTATTTATGATTTTCGTTTTTTGTTTTGTTTTGGTTTGTTGTTTTCTTTTTCCATTCCGGCACGGTTGAGTTGTAGTCGGGTTGCCTATTGTATTCAATTCCTAGTAAAGTCCTTGTCCTAGCCAAAATGGCGATTACATACGTTGGATACGCAGCCTGGGGTAACAAACAAAAAAGCGCCGAATTTATTGTGTGGTTCCTTTTATTTCTAATGTTTTTGTTTTTTAGGAAACCTAGAGTCTACTTTAACACCTTGAAACTGAGTGAATTGGCTTCTATTCGGACTCGAGCTCTTAACACGAACTGATGCGAATCTCCAATTTTATTCCTTCTTTGTTCAACTAATGCAATATTCCTTAACACAAACTGAAATTTTACTAGATCTTATTTACACGAAGGCACTCCACGCTACATGCATTAACTATATGCTCCATGCATTTTCAATAATAATTACAAGTGCGCCTATGTAGCATACATACGCATACGTGCTATATTGCCCCCATTGCTTGTACGTTTTATAACTGGCAGTGCCTATAAGTATTTTATAGCCTGTTCCCTTTGTTACCCGACGGGCAGGTTACATGGCGGAGTCTTCTCTGTACTTCATCTTATTAGCCAATGAGGCTATACAAAATATGCACAATGACCCGGCAGGTCAAACGTCATCACCGTCCGATCGCATTATTTTATGTTTAGTAGCTGCCACATGCTTTTCAGTGACAAACGTTGATTGGCGTAGTTGGTAATGGTCGTTGAAGAAACCGTTTTGGGTGGTTGCTGTCTGTTATGTGGAGGTGGTTGTTGTTCGAAGTAGTTTTATAGCCCCCATGAACTGCCCACACAATGTGCCTTTGTCCATAATGAGGCCATAATGAGGTAAACTTGATGTATCAGTAATGCATTGTGCACTGATTACCATATATAGGTCAAATTGTTGTAATTGCCTACCGCTTGCACATTTTGAAAAAACGGTTCTCACACATTATACTACTCATGACCAAGAATAGCCAAAAAGAACCAAAAAAAAAATTTAAAATGGTGCATGATGTGGGCCCAGTATAGCCAAAGATTAGGTTTAATTAATCTTTGGTACTGGTTAAGCATTCCTGTACCGCTCTGTGATGAAAGATTTTATATCATAGATGGCAAAAATGGCTGACAGGTGGGAGGGACATGCAGAACACTCAAACAACTTGTCACTCGCTGTAGACTTTGATTGTTTTTGCCACCAATCGTCATTTAGTTTCTCACTAGACAATCTTCACAAAGGGTAGTCAGAGATTAAACTCTGTGTCCTTTTCATTCAATTACATTTACATGGTGTAGGTACTTTGTTGCTCCCCTTGCCTTTATGTCTTATAACCTGCTCCATCTAATGTAACTGGTTTCCAAAATCACCCGATGGGTGAGTTATAAAGTGGAGATAACTGTATATATTATATGAAAAATTCAAATTGTTCCCCACCACATGCCTACATCTTGATAGTGTAGACATTAAGTATTAACTGGCCATCTGTCAGACATATCTGTAGATGGTAATGAGGAACATGAAAATTTTAAGTCTCCATACACATGTATATTTTTTGTTGAACCAACACTTGACAAGCTCTTTTTCCTCCGCTGGGCAAAGTTTCCTGCTAAACCTTATATCTATGCATCTTTGAACTAAAAGCATCCTGTCACTACTGTGAAGCTATAATTTAATTCATATGATATAATGTCATGCCAGTCAATGCTGTCCTGATTTTGTATAGAGAAGAAAAGGAAGCAGTTTCAATTGTTTTAAGTGTCTGAAGAAGTATAATGCAATATTGGGGAATCTTCTCGCAAACACTTGTTAACAACATTTCTTCATGATTGGGAAATTGCTAATGGTTTTACACATTTTTCATACTTGACTTAAGCCTCTGGGTTACTTTGGGAACATAGGGCCGCAACTACACCCCTCCAACGGACTCGGTTTTGTGAAGTCTTCCTCAGTTCTGGCCATGTCATTCCAACAGCCTTGGCTTCGGCATCAGTGCTCTTTCGATTTTTCATACTAAATGTATATTTCCAGGATGTATAATACATTCTATACAGTAAATAAAAATACATACATGATATATATATGTATGATTTCATTACAGCTTATTTAATAGACTGGTCATGATCATACCATGTAATGTAGTCAATCATCAAGCACCTCATACAAATTCATCATGGCTTTGTGTCGTTTCGATCAAATTTCCATAAGAATACGTTTGTCAGATAAACTTAACTGTTTCCTCGTGAGCAAAGCTTCTTTCCTCCATAAGATCAGCCATCGGAGGTGATTTTGATGAGAAATTCAGTTGCACCAACTTCATCATTTGGTGTACAGAAAAGCATGAACACAGATTGAATTTTGTCAGCAGCTTAAAGAGGCAGTAGCAAAAGGAACAAATTCAATACTACAGTTGTGTTTAATGAAGCATATTATACTATTATAGGTAAGGTCCTGGAAATTATTAGCCTGAGTGGCTGTGTCTGGTACATTCACTCTGTCTGGATCTATTTAAAAAGCATTCCAAGATGAGTACAAATTTATTCATAAAAATGCACCTTGCATTTTCATGCTCATTGTGGAGATGGCTGTATTTAATAAAATGCAGAAAAACAGCTCTGAATACCAACCCATTCTTTGTCTGTTGGAATAGCCACTGCCCTATTCTAATGCTAAAGTAATTTTTCTAGAATGAGACTGGGTTTCGGTCTCTACTCCTTTACATTTACTAGTTACCTTTCTTGGCTGACTTTAACTTATTTCTCAGTGTCTGTGTGGTATGAAAATGTTCACTTACATTTACAATGTTTTTATTTTGGATTGATGAGAGTAAATCCGTTGTAATTGTTGTTTCCATCCTATAAGTTATAAAAGTTGTGTGTAAGGTCATATTTTATTGTTAACATGCCAAAATGGAAGGACGTGTGTGAGACTACCATGAAATTTTCATATAACATTTTTATGAAACATCTCATATTGTTGCATATGTACACATTGAACCAATGTACCACTTTATTGAATTATGTTTTGCTACTCATGTACTTATAACTGACTATGTGGTATTGTCTACAGCAAGTGTGAAATTGATGCTTGTACAGGGAATTGCCAAACCAAATTTCCCCCTGGGGACAAGTAAACGTTTATTATTTTATCTATCTTATAAACTCAGAGATCCAGTGCTATTAGTTATTGAAAACATGCTCATTTTCAAAGCTGTATGTTTTAATAAAACTAAGAAAAATCTTTCTTTTGCTAACAGTGACAGACTCCCTTGCATTTTTTTCTTCCACAGGCTTATCGTGCTTATTGTGATCTTTAGTCTTAACCATGGATATTTTAGTTGTGATCATGGGCACAGCTTGAAGGGATTTTTCATTGGAACTATAGTTTTAAATAGTATATGTCTCCTCAATGTAATAGCATTACTTTGGAATAGTATGAAGGTATGTGCTTTTTAATTCGAATCATAATTACATATTATTGCTTGATACTATGTCATTTTCATGTTGTTGTTGTTGTTGTTTTTTTATGTTTTTAATAAGTTGAGCTATTGTACTGCCAAAGCTGGTGATTGAAGTGCCAATTAATTTGAATGATTCAGAATCTGGGGTAGAATTCTCTTTATGAAACTTGTTGCAGCACCAATAGAAAAATTTCTATGCCGCAAAATTCCACCATTTGCTCAGAATTGCTTTACATAATTGAGTTTAGAACTTATAAATTTATATGTACAATTTAGACACTATAAAAACAATGCATTAAATCTGTGCCTTTAAAAATACAAACATCATTGCATTTTTGTTAAAATAGTTGAATTCATAGAATACGCACTTAACCATCAAAAGATTTAAAAAAGAAATTTGTCCTGAGGCGTGTTTTAAATGTCTCAAACATTTCACTTCTTGTAATAAATTGGTAATTGGTTCAATAAAATTGGTACTAACTTATTGAAAGCCTTCTCACTGACAGAAGATTTATGAAAAGGGTCTTGGAAACTTAACCTGAAGGCTCTGAGGGGAGCATAATGGGAAATAGTGTCTTGTCCATAATGAAGTGCTGATTCTAACATTTGAAACATTACACAATTTTTTTCTTTTCTTTCCTAAAATATTCTTGGAGCCAATTAAAAAATTTTAAAATAGGAGTTGTATGATTCCTCATTCCTCATCCTGCAAGGATCCTCACAGCTCTTTTTTTTTTTTTTTCTTTTTAATGCTTTTTAATAATTTGATGAGGAGATGCCTGAAGGAGAGAATTACACAATAATTATAATAATTACACAGAATGTGGCCCACTATAAATAAATGATGTCATCATTATTTTTGCCATCTTATTATCCAAAAGATGTCAAATTATGTGAATTCTTTTCTAATGGAGTTGACAAGTCTGAAAAGTGTTTATTTATTATCTGATTTATTTTCATTTTTCCAGGGTACCATTTTGTTCGAAGGCGCAAGGCGGCACGTTCCCATTTTTATCTATGCCAAACTCCTCCTCCTGGTACCTGAATGTGTTTGGGTGTGTCTGTCAACCTTCTGGGCCTTTGGCTACTCCTATGACTGTGACTGGACGGTGGTGTACACTGTGAGAATTTGTGTCGTCTGCTCTTGGGCTGTAGGCTTAATTATGTTTGTCCTATGTCTCCTTGCTATTGATCCCATGGGCTCCCTGAACCAGAGATACTCAGTGGCCTGCAGTGTTAACAAGGGTGGAAAAGAACGTGTGACAATGGAGAGTTTATCGGCACATAAAGTGTGGGAGATGAGGTGAGTAAAAAATCCTACCACATGTATTACTAGAAATGGGATCCCACCGGTAAGGAGCAATGGTCATGAGAAATAATTGAAAGATGATTTGATGAACAGATATTTTACTGCTTTCGTTGGGGATGGGTGTCATTTAGTTTTGTTGTCATCTTTTGTACTGTTAGTGAGAGGGAAATAGATCTGGGCATCGTCGGTGAACGTGTGGAAATTCAAATCATAAGCTGAATCGATGGAGCTGATAAGAGTGATAAGTAATGAATAATATCTAGAAGTGAAGTTTCAGAGGAACACTAAAACAATGAAAAGAGCTGTTGGTTACAGATTTCTTTCAATAGCGACACACTGGGTATGACCTGACAAATGATAGCTAAACCAGTCAAAAACATTTGCTTCAATATTACCTCCTTTATCATCTCAATAAAGTAAAGACAACCCAAACATTTTTAATGACAGTTTGTTCTATTTAGATACTTAAGTATGCACAATATTTTTCAGGTGTCGGTTCCTTTGCTGCTGCATAGCATGTAACCCAGATACCCAACAAGCTTTTACGGATGTATCAAAACTTGTAGCTGATTTCTTCCGTGTGAGTTAATGGCTGTATCAAAAAGAACAAACCACTATTGTGTTGTTACTTTAAAAACTTGCTCTGAAGTGTGTATAATGACAAGGATTATGTACATCGATTCATTCATTTGATTGTAAATAGAAGAAATAACTTGTTTTTATTATTATTAGGTTTTTTTATTCGGTCCATTTTGAGTATGGTCCTGTTTTTCTATTTTCCTGTTCATCAATTTAAAAACAATTTTTCCTAATGTACACAAACAAATGTACAATTACTATGTTGCAGGACGTTGATTTAGTTCCAACAGACATTGCTGCTGGTCTCATTCTGGTTCAGAAGCAGCAAGCTCTTTCTTCCAACCAGCTTCACGCTGTCGTAGTTGATGGTGGAGATGGAGAGAGAGCTGCTCAAAGTGTAATGGACCCAGGCAATACTTCACTCATTGCTGAACCTAAAGATTGGATGACGGTATTGCTTACTTATCTCATTCCTCCTTTGTCTTTATAATTCTTTAGGTGGTTAATTTGAGTTACTAAGTGACTTGCTGCTTCTTTGTCATGAACTCTGTCACACTTTTTAGAATTACTTTATTTGTATATTTTTGCACATTTATTAAGATTATATCATATGAACCCTTAAACAGGAGCTTGTTCTTAATTCAATAAGTTTTATTAATACCTAAAGTGTATTTAGTACTTTTCCTTGACCTTTCTTTTAAGTATCTTTTATTTCTGTATGCTTACCTTTTTTTCCTCCTTTTTTTTTTTAATTATACCTTATGGGTACTTTGTGTGACTGTCCTTATTTTTTATGATATTTTGCATTGAATTCAGTGCAATTGACAAAGTTTCCTCTTTCACATAGGATACATTTTCTATAATAAATGTTAAAGAGTCTGTGGGCTTTTTAGGGTTTGTTATGTTTTTAGGTTGGTTTTTTGTTTTGTTTTTATTTTAATTCTTTTTGTTTTGTTGTTTTATCTATTTTCATCTTGTTTTTGTTTTTTTCGTATGTATGTGTGTTTGTATGGTTGGTAGTGAGGGGTTGGGTTTTTTTTTAAATCAAATTATCTCCCATGTTTAATTTGGAAATGTTAATCAACAGCAGCAAGTAATTGAACAATATATCTTGTCTTTAATTATTTATGCAGATTTCCAACATGGCACATTATATGAAGTATGCGTTGGGCAGTTATGGATGGCCTTTTTACGTGTATGAAAATCTAGGGACTGGAATATGTCGACTCACAACAGCTTGCAAGTGAGACTCTTTTATGTTTTAAAGAGAAATAAAAAAAATAATTATCAGTTTTGTTTCAAACCTATACTTACTTGAGAATGAATTATCTGATAATATAGACGGGTGTGATTTTGTCATAATTTTTCTCTGAGTGTACAATCTATGTGGCTATTGTAGTTTTACTCTTTTTTTTTCTTTTTTTTCGTCTGGGACATTGTTAATGATGAAGCTTACAGATTGTTTCAGTTTGTTTACATTTCTTTATTTTTGTTTTTATTTCTTCCTATAAAGATATGAGATACAATGGTTAGGTATGATATATTTGACATAGTTTGTTCTGATTTTATGTGGTATTGTATCGACATAAACCACTCTGAATTGCAATAAGTCATCAATTTTCAATGTTTAACTTTTTTAATTTTTTTTTTTTTAAGTAGAATTAATGGAATCTAAATGCATCTAAAGCATTATATATATAAAAATTGCTGTTTTTGCCACAGTATTGTTGTAAAAGATAATGTCTTCCTTTTTTATTGGGGTTTTTTCCCCCCTTCATTTGGTAAAAAGAAATCCCAATACATTCACAAACTTTTTAAATTCTTTTATTATTTTTTAAATGTCTTGAAAGCATTTTTGCAGTTTCAATTATTGGAAGGTCTTTCTCTGTCTTATCAGCATCACATGGGACCCAAAATTGTGTGAAGGAAATGTCAAAGACATGTAGGCATTTTGTCACAAATTTAATGAAACGGAAACTAAACTAATGAAATATTATCAATTCCTTTATCTTCCTAGTCATCAACGTGGCCATTACTAATCTCATTTCAATTTGTCATTGCTTTAAGGTTTGTCTTTGTGTTGCTTCTGTTTATTTATGTCTCACATATAAATGTTTACTGAAACTGGCCTAAAATGTTTCCTTAGTTGGAAAACAAAAATATCTAAGGGAGGATTGTTTTTCATGGTTCATTCTTTGAATGTCTAGTACATGTAATGCTCATTGTAATACTTCTGCTTTGAAATTCCTCTCCAACTTTATTGATCATTTGAAACTTTCAATGTGGGTTTTCAGCAGTGGTTTATCAGTCTTTGTTCTAATAACTTTTGCTTTAATAACACACCTGATATCATGATCTAACAAATGCTTGGTGATATCTCTTTAAAGGAGATTTGATCCTAACACTCTAAATTATGGGTTTGAGTTTCCTCTGTGAATGATTTTATTAGGAAATTTTTTCACTATTTTGGCGCCTTTCCATCCTCTCTCTTTGTAGTAAATTGCCGTTGCCCCTCAAATCTTCTCTTTGACTGAATACCATTGAGACAGAAGACACAGATCTAGATAATAAATGGAATTTTGATCTAAAATCTAGCTCTAGATTGAAAGTTTACAAAACTGATTAATCTGAGAATGAAAATTACCATCCATGAATACATCCAGGGTGTTTTGAGTTTTGATTGTTTTGATATGTTCAATTACATATTTAGATCTCACACATTGCCATCTGCTACACCTAAATCCTCAATTTGACCACAACTTAGACTGCAACAGGTCTGCTAACTTTTCTCATCAATTGGGTGCTTCTTGACACTGATTCTTATGATTTTAACATTTTATTTATTTTGCTTTTGATCATGCTGAATTTTGCACAAGTTAAGTAAATTTAGTTGCCCTAACAGTGTATGAACTATAATTTACATGTAATTCACCGGTTTTTAGAAACTGAATTGCAAAGCTCAGTATGGTTTTTTCTTTTTGGATCACCCACTATATCATATGTTTAAAAAAGAATGTCCCAAACTTTGGAGTATTATGGGTTAAAAAGTACTTAAGGAAATCCAACCATTTTTTGCGTAAATTAACATACATCGATTCTGTGAATAATATTTAAATCGAACAATCAACAACAAAGTTGTTCTCTAATAATACCTGTCAAAAATTTCAATATTGAGCTTAATTAAATGATTTTATTGGGAAACTTAGAATATGTTAATCCTTCAAGTATCCCTGAATTTCATGTAAATGATATTTTACAAAAAATTGGAGTAACTAATTTCATATGTTTCAGCATGATCTGTACCAAAATAAATAAAATAATATTTTAAAAACTGATGTAAAAAATTCAAATATCGAGCATGCCATTCGATTGGAATCCAATGAGAAAAGTTAGTAAACCCATTACAGTTTAATTTACATTCAAAATCAAGACTTAAATCTAGGTATCGGATTATCTTCTAGTCAAATATTATTGTCATTTAGACATAAAAGATGACAAACAATGTCTCTAGATCTAAATTTAATACAGAATCGAATCAACCAAAACTCAAAACAGCCTGAATGTAATCATAAACAGACATTTGGTATAAAAAGACGTATGAACTGTTAAGTTTTGATCTCAGAATCATTCGTTTTGTAATCTTATAAAAACATATCATCTAGACCTAGATTAGATCTATTTATAGTTTATTATCTGGATCTGGGTTTATTTTCAATAGGTGCTAATGATTTTATTCAGTTCAACTAATAGTGCTGCAACGGAAATTCACTTCAAAAAGTAACGATGGGGGAGCGCACAAGGAATTTCCTTCTTCTTCTTCTTCTTCTCCTTCTTCATAAAATCAGACAGACTCAGTCAACTGAGCATTATTGTCAACACGCCGCTAAAAGTTAGTATTTACATGTTAATGTTATATGTTTTAGATTTTTCCCAATAAACACATCTACAGAGGAAACACTCAAACGCAAAATTATAAAGTGTTGAGATCAGTTATCCTTTGAAGAGAGAAGGAAGTGAATTTCAATGAGGAAAAAAAGATTAAGACAAGTGATTGAATATAATTGGTGGCTCTAGTTGAAGAACTAACAAACTCCTGATTTCAAAATGAAATATTATTTCATTAAAGCTCAATATTTGAATTTTTGGTATTGTGTTGTTAAGGAACCCACAACTGTAATGTTAGTGGTTCGATCTGAATCAAATGTACACAATGCCTAACCTGTATTTCATTTGCCTTTACTTTCTTCTTCCTCTTTGCCTCAATACTTACCCACTACACTCCGCATTACCACTCCTCCACCTTACAACTGTCTACCCTTCCTCCTTCTTCTCCTCTCTCACACCCATCCCCCGCCCCCGCAAAAAAAAAAAAAAAACCCAAAAAAACAACAAAAAAAACCCAACAAAAGCAGAATACTCTCAATGAATTAAGTCATTACATTTATTAATGGATTGTATACACCTGTCTTGCTTGCACTTGAACTCTCCTCCCACGTTCCTCTTTCATTCAACCCCCATCCTCTCGTCAACACTTAACACTTTTGCTTAACACCTTTGAGTTTAAGTTGTTGTCAGTCCTACCTACCATTCTTTTTTGATCATGTATGATGTTTATTATGTTATGTCCTATGTTATATAATATATTTTTTCAAAGCGGTGATGATACATGTGAATCCAACCTCGACTCAAACTAGATCTAGCTGCTTTTTATATATTTTTATATCGTTGATAAATCCATTTACAACTGTCTTTTTTCAATTAATTACAGTCATATAATTATTTCTTCAGCTTCTCTTGTCAATGGTTTCCAAGGCTTGGCTATAAGAGAAGACAGTTACATCTTACTGCATGGCATGAAAATATGTATCTGATTTATCTTTGAATTTTACCACTTCTGGTATACTTAAGGGATATTTTCATTATTTTTTTCACGCTAAATGACATAAGGCAATGAGTTCTTCATTTTTCGTTTTTAAATGTCTTTATCCTTTATTCAAAAGAAAGTTCAGATTGCTTTTCGTGAGCACACAGATATCAAGACCATGAAGTTACATTACTTTTTTTGTAGCAGAGGATGATTCTGAATTAACATGATGAAATGCCAATATATGTCAAGTGGTATCTCCTTTGAAAACCGTCTAATTCAGTAATACTTTTCAGTACTAGATTGCATTTTCCACTCTTTAGGTGTTGTGCTTGTATCCGTTCCCCAAATGGTGTGAATGCAGACAACATTTGCCGGTGCAACACAGCTGCCATCAAGAAATTGTCAGGAGCTTGTGATGATGATCTCATCTATGTAACCTTCCACAACAAGGTGAGTCTCATGTGCTCTATTGCCTTTGTATTTAATCAAGAAATGCATATTAATTATGGAAAGAATTTGCTAGGTAAAAAGCTTAAATTTGAAAAAAAAAAAAATTTTATTTTCTAATTCAACACTCTGTTTTCAATACAATACAATACAAATTATCCAATACTGTTTGAAAGTTTTAATTGACTCTAAGATAGAATGGATAAAATTATTGCGACATGATTTTCTCACATTGGGTTTCAATAGACTTTAAGTGAAAATATCATGAATTACAGAATGAAATGTAACAAAACCCCCATAATGTTGTCTTTATAATTATTAAAATGCAATTATCAGCTGTCATCCACATCGGTGCTCAAGGAGTGTGCAACATTATGTCATTTCCGTTGTTATTTACTTCGAGACATTTTGGTTGCTAATTTTTTTTTTACATTAGAGAGAATAAAGAAGAACAGATCATACATTTACAATCAAGGGGTTGAATAGAAATGCAAGAAGATTTATGTTCAAATCTCCCAAAGCATTCCTTTTCATGGTTTGGATTTGATTTATTTAGGTGTTTTTGCCAAGTTTTGTATGCGGTATGACATTATTTTATCATGGCAGAGAATGAGAGTGCATCTCTATTTTTACTTATTTTTCTTTTCAGTTTAAAGAGCTTCCCTTTTATGTTGCTTTGGACAGGAAAACCAGAGCAGTCATCGTCAGCATTAGAGGAACTTTATCTTTGCAGGCAAGTTATGCAGGAATGATCAAAATATTTATTGGTTCAGAAAGTATGATTGTCATTAAGTCTCCAGCAAGGGTTAGGGTGTGGAAACTTTCTATTAACCGCATTAATAGGACAGATATGCAACTATTAATGCAACACATAGTTCAAATAGATTCTTTTTGTAAAAATGTAAGATAGATCAGTCTTTATATCAGAACAGAAGTATGCTTCACTTGTTCTCAGGGGAAAATGAACATTGAAATGGGAGAGCGCAAAACCCAAAAATATCTGAAGGGAAATAGGATGATTATATTAAAATAAACAATTCAAGGTAGTTATTAATGTATTCTGTAAGTCGTAAATACTATATATTTATTCTGCTTGTTTTGACCAGATCAAGTTTTCATAATGATCAAAATTACTGATTGTTTTGATATTTACAATGTGTGTCAATGTTTCCGTAGTTGTAGAGTAAGAAAGTAAGAAACTTTTTCTTTTTTTTTTTCTTTTTTTTTTTTTTTTTTTTGAAAAAAAAAAAAAATACATGTATTTTATTTTGTCTAGGATGCTCTCACTGATGTGTCAGCCAGAGGTGCCCCCCTAGACATTCCTGGAGTGGAGGACAGTTTTTGTCACAGTGCTATGCTAGACTGTGCCAACTACATTAAGGACCAGATAACCTCCCTTGGCCTCTTAGAGTCAGCGTTTGCCCACATTCAGGTATGAAATGTTTGTGCTTAGCTGGGCTGTCTTGTGACAATTGGTGTGCAGTCTTATACAGTTTATTTTGACTTTAATGATAAAGTGGACAAAAATTGCAACATCATCCTTGTTTGTTTTTGTTTTCTTTTAGAGTTGGGGGGGGGGGGGGGGGGGGGGTTGTTGTGTTTCAGGGTTTTGTTTTTTTT
>JBCJKE010455590.1:0-14293 GCA_039654525.1 Melibe bucephala | reverse complement strand
GAGAGAGAGAGAGAGAGAGAGAGAGAGAGAGAGAGAGAGAGAGAGAGAGAAAGAGAAAGAGAGAAAGAGAGAGAAAGAATAAATGAGGAAGAGAATATAGGCACAATTCTGTTAAAAGGCGAGGAGGTAAAGAGGGTAGATGTGTTTAAGTATTTGGGATCAACAGTCCATAGTAGCGGTGATTGTAGAAGCAGAGTGAAGAAGATTTGCCTTATTGCTTCCATCCTGATATTTCTATTTTGTGCAAGCGTTTTTAACACCTAGAAGTCATTTACTGATTTGATTTCTTAGAAGGCAATCAGTATTATGTGACAAATAAGAGATATAATTTAGAGTCAAGCATTTCTTTCAGGAATTGTTGACTTACTGAGTTTTCTGGAAATCAGCAGTTTTACATGCAGCTTCAATGCGGGCCCTCGCCTTTTCTTGGTCTGCCTGGATGCTCTTTTCATAATTTTGCCTGTCTATTTTTATAAAGATGTCGTCCTGATCCTCCAAAGCCCTTTCCTTCAAATGCTTCAGTTCTATTTGAGCTTCTCGCTCTTTTAGAACCTCAGTAAGGGTCAAGGCACTCTGGAAAGACAATTTCAACAATTCAATTTCTTGTCCAGTGTTAAATTATATATTTATAAGGATAAAGATTTAGTACAGAAAGGATATATTGAACACTTTGATTTTCTTCGAGTCTATGTCTATGGGGATGGTAACTCAAAAAATGAAATAAAGATAAGTGTAGCTATTACAAAACTGAAATTAAACAACATGAGCAAGATGTAAAAAGAGCAAAACAATAAAACCAAAATAAGAATTCTGAAAGGCTGTGTTCTACCACCAGCGCTAGTTGGCAGCAAAATTGGATATTGTCACACCATAGTGACATTAATAAGACTCAAGTCTTTGAGATGACTTGAAACAGAAAAATCCTCCAAATCTTATGGAAACAAATAAACAAGTATGAAGGATTCAAAAATCTTCTTAACATAAGAGACAGCTGCTTAAACAAACACATTAAAAAACAAAAGCTCTCTTATTCTGGTCATGCTAAGAGACATTACACAATAGAGAAAACAATATAGGTAAAGGAAGGGAAAGTGGAATGAGAAAAGATGAGAAAGCAGACCTAGAAAACAGTGGAAGATAACATTTATGAGCTTGCTAGAGGTAGATGACATCACAGAGAGACTGAAAGATTAGCATACAGGCAGCATATCTGGGCAGCTACATCTCAGAGAGCATCATTTTCAAGGGGCTTGCCATAGCGGTGAGGTAAGAACACTGATATTGTAATTTAAGTGACAACAAACATGGTAATCAATAAAATACAGTAATTAGCAAATCAACAATAGTGTCACTTTTACCAAAGCTATATGTGTGTGACAAAAAAGTTTTTCTAGATTCAGCTTTTGAAATTTTGAATAATATCATATATTATATAATGACTCACATGGAAGTTCTTGACTCGATCTGTCTGATAATACTGTTGTGTCTTTGCTTTTTCAATGGCCTCTTTTCGTTGGGCAGCTTGATATTTAGCTTCTTCAATGTCTATTTGCTTCCGCTCTTCCTCTTCCTTTTCCTCTCGCAGCCTGCGGGCTTCAAGTTTTCTTTGTCTTTGACCCTAAGACAACAAAATGTCAAAATATTTTTTCTTTCGATAGAACATTTATAATTGAGCAAAAAAAAACTCCAAAGATGATTTTGTTACAAAAAAAAAATAAATTGTTTTCTTTAATTTTCAATTTAAAGGCTAAATGTTGAATAAATTGTGAATGGAAAATAACAGAAATATTTACATATTATACTTACAGCAATTGTATTGCCCCAATTTTTTACTATCTCCTTAGATTTTCTTTTTTGTTCTTCTCTGTCCTCACGAATTTTGCGAACCATCTCATCTTGGATCTGCTTTCGGTTTAATTCTCTTTCAATTCTGTCCCAATCACCTTTGGAAATGACTGTAACTTGACGCAGATCAGTGCCATCAGGCAGCATCATGGCATTCCCCTGGACATTAAAATCAGGGGGGAGGCCACCTCCTGAGCCTTCTGTAAAAAAAAAAACAACAAAAAAAAAACAACCAAATAATGGCCGTCAATATCTCTAAAATCTTGCTTAAGCTACTCTCCTATTACACTATAAAAAGTTCTTAAACTTTACAAAACTTACTTCATAGGTACATATGGAAATAAATGAAGCAAACAGTAAAATAACATAAAATGAACTTTATCAAGAATGAAGGCAATGTTGACTTGAATCAAAGATTTAAAAAGCTTTTTACAGGTGAAGCTGATCTTTCAGGTGAAGTCGGATATCATATTCTTAATGAAGTGTTGATCAGTCGAAAACATTAAATGATTTATAAAGTCAAACATACAATTCAGAAATAGAATTCTTGTTTTTTATTTTTTTCTTGTTATTGACACAGGCAACTTATTTTAATGAATTAAACAAAAACCACTAAACCTAGCTACAATAACATCACTTCTTACCTGTCAACAAGAAAATGAAGGGAAAATTACAGCCAAATAACAGATAAAAAAATATATTTAAAAATCCTCTTCAAAGCATTCTTTCTGCTAAAATAAGTCATCTGACATTACTGGATGTGGACAAATTCTTCCATGTTTCAAATTATCATTAAAAAAGTGTGCCTTTATCATAAGGGTTGAGACAATAATATTAAATTGTGTCCACATTTAAACCTTAATGCTTACTCCAAAAAGTCTTACCTGTATGTCAATTAATTCTCTTTGACATTAGTTATGTTATATTGTGACAGAAACGATACTGACCATTAAAATTAATTGTTCTCAATGTACTGCACTGCATATCCTCAACAAATTCTCCGAGAAATTCCACCATTCGGAATGCTTCCAACGTCTTTTTTCATTTAAGAAGAATGGGCAATCACAACCAACATTTTTGAAGTATAATGAGTATAAATTCTCCTACTTAAAAGAAGGAACGTAAAATTCGTTACCAGCTGTTGTTGAATTGTATATATAATGATACAATGTATATATAAAATCTAGATCATATATATCCAAATAATTTTATGAGTTCATATACAATCTTTTATTGTTGCCATGATAATTGCTTTGAAATTTCCTGTCAGTAAATGCAGTTTTTTACGGAGTCTGGATTGTCTACCAGAGTGTCCAAAAAACAGAAAAAAGTGTCTGAAAATAGCTACACTCACAGGGCACACACACACACACACTCACACACACACACACACATTCATCCAGAAATATAAAAATTTGGCCTAACACATTGACACACACACACACACACACACACACACACATTCATCCAGAAATAAATGTCTAACACATTGTGATCTAGAGCTAGATCTACATCTAGATCTATGTGACAAATAGATCTAGTCCCAGTAAAATGTGTATATGATATGGCACAAAAATGTGTGGATTTAATACCTTGGTAATCTCCGATACCTTTTTACCTTTGCTTTTACTTTTACCTTCTAGATAGAATCTGTATAATAGTTAGATCTATGTAGAATACAATCATTATCCACATAATAAGGTTAAAATGGGAAACAGTGGCTAATTCCTGTCGATGCCGATGGATGCCCACTGATGGTGTCCTGGTGTCTAGAACTAGGCCAGATTCAACAAAGTTGACATTTTGTTCACAACTTTATTTAGACTCAAATCTCGCGCTGTTGGCACTATCGGAGTAGACATTTACATCATATTTCATCATATTTCACATTCATCACATTGTCATTGTGTGATGGTGATTATTAGATTGTGATGTGGCGAGGCATTTCGTTCGCACATATTAAATATTAAATGATATTAGTATAATACATTCATTTCATTATTGTTCATTCAAACATATCTCTATCAAAAACTGCTTCTACGTACCCCTTCTCTGCCCTCTGCGTCTACCATGCATCACAGTTGCCATCATGAAATAGTGAAAAGGCCTGATCAAAATGAAATACAATTAAAATTAAATCCTTTTCATCCCTGAAGGATGTCAACATGAAGCAGTTAGTTCAGGCCTAACCGTAACTAGGCAAACAATCGCTGTAGTTAGTGAAACTCTTCCGGTTTGTGCACTTACCCAGGGGAGGCTACTCTCATTCATCAAAACAAACGAGTAACGAGCTGGGGTTTGTTTTGCAGCCTGAGATTATTTCGACTTTCGGTTGGTTAGATCTAGATGTAGAGGCCTTGATCTATATATATATATATATATATAATTATATATTAAATACATGCTCACACGTATTTCTTGACCTGGAAATCTTTGATCACACCTCTAACGACTTTCATGTAGATCTAGAATTTTGGATGCAGATCGAATTTTTGTCATCATCTGTAGATTTTGGTTAACGCTCATCAGACTTAAAGAGAGGTAAACGGGCCGGTTTAGTAAAGGTTTCCCTCTAGATCTAGATCTAGATCTTGACCTTTAAATTTAAACACAGTTGTAAATCAGTAAATCTATACATGTACAATTTTGTTAGAATTACAGAATATCAGATCTAGATCTATGTAATAATAGTATGCATCATATAATAAATTTATGTTGGGCGCGATCAGTCGATTTGCGCGATCCATAGATCTCGCAGCGCTTTGTCGATCAATGAAACGCGCGACAATCCATAAAAATGCTGCGTATTCTGTTGATCTGTAGATCATGCATCACATTTTGTCAATCCGTTTGGTTGCGCATTCTATAGATCTTACCCCTGAGTCTTGTTATGTTTTGTTGTCGTCGAGAGTGTTATTGAGCCTATTCTATAGACTATAGAGATAGAATAGATCTAATAGTGAAAAATGTTAATTACGGCTTAAAAAAGTGAGCTAAGATATTTTGTCATCATCTTTTGTCAAATAAATAGTTTACAGCAATAAATAAGTGGCAAACAACAAAACAAAGGTCATAAGATGAGGCAGTGGCCAAAGGTCAGCTTGCGGTAAAATGTTTTGCTAATTTAATATCAATATATTAGTGTATGTGCTACCCTCAGTCAAATGCCCTACTTTGCAGAATCAAAGCCGCTGGTGGGCATAAAAGCTTCAACTAACTTGCAACCTGATTGGTTACTATAAATTACAATTCCACTAGTACCTTCCTGGGGGTTTTTTTGTTACTAAAATAGTACCAAAATTTTCCATTTCCTGAGGTCAGGGTCGAGGTACCACCGTCGCGTCTCTCGAGTAGAAAGTTCACGCTCTCCATGTAACACGTTACGGCTATCTGCGTTCGACAGGTAGAGCGAGAGTTTCCAGTTAAAAGTTCTCGACCACCCAAATTATTACTTTAAGTCTACTATTATTACAGTCACATTTTTTATTTTTCTTCTTCTTCTTCTTCTTCTTAATAGCAGACAAACTCAGTCAACTGAGTATTATTGTCAACATGCCGCTAAAAGCTAGAATTTACATCATGATGTTAATGTTATAATGTGTTTTAGATTTTGTTTAAAATCTTCTGTATCTTTACTGCACTTCACACTAACTGGCAGTTTATTCCATAACCTAAAAGCACTAGGGAAGTATGAATATAAATGGCTATCTACACTAGAAGATGGCAATATAAATGTTTGAACACCAGATCTGGTATGATTATTTTTCATTTGTGATATGTATCAATTATCAATGTAAGTATATCATCTGACACACACATAGACATATTGTTTTATGAAAGTGTTTATATCGCCATGACGGTCTCTCTTACTCTCTCACTCTCCCCACTCTCTCTCACTCTCACACTCTTTGTCTCCTCTCTGTCCCTCTCTCTCCTGGGGAGGGAGAGAGGAAGGGGGATGAGAGAGAGAGGGTGGGAGTGAGGGAGACAGAGAGAGACAAAAAGTGTAGGAGTGAGAGAGTAAGAGATTGAAAAGGAGGGAGGAAGAGAGCGAGGGGTGAGAGATAGAGAGTGGGAGTGAGACAGGAAGAAGAGAGGGGGGAAGGGAGGAAACATAAAAAATAATTGCTATGAGAGGGGAGAGAGAAGGGAAAGAAGGGGAATGAAAAAGAGAGATACTGAAGGAGAGGGTGGGAGACAGAGGAGATCGGGGATAAAGAGAGAGGGGGAGCGAAGGGAGAGAGTCAGATGGGGGATTAGGGAGGGAGAAAAGAAGAGAGGGAACAAAGAGTGAGGGAGAGAGAATGGGAGTGTGAGAGAGGGGGTGAAAATGTAAAAATACTAAAAGTCTAATCACCATGACAGCCGTTGTGCAAATGGAAAACTCCTGAACCAATTTTGTGAGCACACTATTTTTAGGAACTACATCTAGATCTGTAGAGTTCTAATCTATACCTAGAGGTTCTCATGTTGTAAAAAAAATCCTAGCCCTAGCTAGGTCTAAATGATACAACCTTACCTTAGATCTGGGGAGTAAAAATACGCTAGATTTGCACATCCACATATAATCTGACTCACGAAACAAACAGGGATTATCACAACACGGACAACAATACATTGGGCAAGTGGTTTTTGAAACCTGGTTGTATTTTGGTAATCTCTTCCTCTAGCTTATTGTTTAGCCTATGACTTTTAATGGCTACTCAAGTTCCTTTTAACTGATTTAACAAGAAAGTGAGGGAATGAACCAAGATTGAAGCTCAGTGACTTTTTTCAATGTTGAAAGTTACTGCTCAGTACTGTTAAAGGGTGTTAAAAAGTTATGGTAGGAGTTATTTTATTTGTAATATGTATGTGTGTGTGTGCATTAAATTTCAATGTAAACTTCTTTTGAAATTAGTGAAGAACTGCATTTATTTTATTTTCAAGCATTTTTTGTGAGAAGACTTAACTTATGGTGAATTCAAATTTTAAGCTTTGAATTTAGCAGTGAAATCTCCACTTTAGACAATGTAAATATTTACTTACAATTTTAATCACCTTTCTCCTCAGATATGGCAGCTGACATTGATAAATACTCTAAGGATTTGATTGTCTTTGATTTTGATCATTCATTGGTTGAAGAAAACACTGATGTGTATGTGGTCAAGCTTGCTGAGGAGGGAAAAAAGTTCTCCAGTGATAATGGATGGATGGAACACATGAATGAAATTTTCAAGTATATTTTATTTGGCTTCTCCTAAATACATATAAAATTAACTCATGTATATTGTTGTTTTCTATTTCAAACCATCAAAGCACGAAATTAGATCAAATTTCTGTCTGACATTGACAAACCATGAAGAGCACCTTTGTTGTGAAATGTGTCAACAGTTTCATCTACTTCTTTCTCTTTATAATCTGTCTCTCTACTTCTTTGTCTTTATAATCTGTCTCTTCATTTGACACCTTCTTCTGTTTCCAAAGATGTTTGACCAGGCTATCACTTCTAGCCTGGCTCCTGGACCTCTGTCAAAACCAGGGATCAATTGACAAACCGCTGACACACATACATACACTTATTAAGCCTCGTGTCAAACTGAAGGACAAGGGTCAGGGTCCTATCTCATTTGTACCTTCCAGCATTGATAATAATCCTCTAACTGACATCTTGATGTTGTATGTCATGAATAAACAGGGAGATCAAAATTAAAACGAGGGCTTTTAACACCCTAACTGTCATGCTTGATGGTAACACCTGTAGCTCTGGCAGATGTATTATATTAACTTCACTTTTAGCCAATAAAAACATTTGACCTACTTTCACTCCTGGGTGGATAGACTATAACAATGATTCTATGAATTCATAGTATGTGTGCGTGTGTTGTTCTTAGATATAAATGGTCACAGTTTTTTCTTTCTCTTGAGCTTTTGCGCAAGATGTTTCTATATATATTGTAAAACATTTTATACTCTATGATGAAGTTACATTGGACTCTTGATAACAAAATCTCCAAGGGACCAATGAAATCGGTTCGTACCATTAGAAATTTGTGTTAAGAAAATCGGTAGGTGGCCCTGCCCACATATGGCAAGTCATAACAGGGCACATATGTGATCACTGCCTCCTAGAAATCTCCTATTCTAGGAGATAGTGGCTTAATACATTTGTGTACCTCTTCACCACCCCCTTCTCCCTTTGTGTGCAAATGCACCTTTTTTAATTTTAACATGTGTGTGACACGTTGCTCACAACCGCCTGAAGCTCTATTGGTGGGAAAACTGGGAAAAATGATAGCGTGAAATGCCGGTTTTTATCCATGTGAACAAGGTCTAGTAAAACTTGAGTTCATGTTATAATTGCATTAGTTGAACAAGGAAGAAAAATATTCAGGGATTTGCGATCAGTTTGTGTTAAGGGCCAGAATCTTGTAAAATGGTTTCATGTAAAATGGATTTAACTATATTTGTTGAAATAGACAATTAACAAGTTTGGTGTAATATGGAGCAAAATAACATTATACATGTAGGCTTACTGCACTTTTTTGTTTCATTTAATTCTTCTTAATGTCATTTGCTCCCAATTAAAATTTCTCTATGTTGACTGATCTTGTTGGGAACCATGCTCTTTATCTAGGGGAACAAATATAATGATAATAATAATAATAATAATAATAATAATAATAATAATAATAATAATAATAATATTAACAACAATAATAATAATAATAGTAATAATAATATATGAATATGTAAGTGTATCTGAAAAATCTGTCATCAAGCAGTATTTTTACTTTCTCAACTAATCTTATTATTGCAGTGTATTGTCTCATTAATATTATAATTATAATGCATTATAAATTGTTGGAATTTTTTGCATGTATTTATGATTAAAGATATAGATATTTAATAAATATGAGATGAGAAAGAACATGACCATAGCAAACAGAGAAACATTACTTTAAATTCTCAGTTTGTAAATCGCGATCTAGATTGAATCAGTTTGTAGGACCTAGATTTAGATCTAAATGGAAATATAAGTGTATGATAAGTATTGCCAACAATACAGACATTCATATTTAATGTAAAAAAAGTTCCAACAACTACTGAAAATCGCTTCAGAGGGTAATTATTTCAACGGGACACTTTGATCAAGTGTTCAAATTTTAAATTAGGCAGCCTTTTTATACATTTAATTAAAGTGTCTATAGTAATACATGATAAGTAATATTTTAAAAGCGTTTCAATTAACTGTTTTGGGAAATTTTATTCATACTAATACTAAATTTATGAATTTATTGTTCCTCTTGTTAAAATATGTCATTACAGATACCTGCATGAACATGGTGTAACTCAGGGAAACATTTTGGACTGTATATCAGAAATTCAACTTACTGAAGGGATGAAGCAGCTTCTGGCATATACCACTAGAGAGAACAAATTTGATCATATCATCATATCTGATTCCAACTCTGTGTTCATTAGCCATCTTCTGGAGAAGATGAATTTGTCTTCAGCATTTCTTCAAGTATTCACAAATCCTGCCAGATTTATGGAAAATGGACTTTTAACATTGAAAGGCTATCACTATCAGGACTGGTGCTCCTTAAGTTCTGAAAATTTATGCAAAGGTCACATTTTGTCTACTTTTCTTGAAAATCAAAGAAAACTGTCAAAAGTGTACTCTCATATATTTTACGTAGGGGATGGTTTTAATGATCTGTGTCCAGGATTGATTTTAGGCGAAAACGATTTCCTCTTGCCTCGGGAAAATTTTAAATTAGAATCTGTCATTGAAAGTGTATTTGAAAATGACACCCCTGTTCTCAGATCATCATTAAAAGCACAGGTTGTACCCTGGAAAACAGGGCTTGATATTCTTCAAGTAGTTAAAGGAAGAACTTAGATGTGGGAGTAGCTGCTGCCTGTATTTTTTGTTTAGTTTTATTTTTTAGCATTAACACTAACACAAGGTTAATGATAACCAATGCATCAGGTAACTGTGTATGAAAATTCATGGAGAGTATTGTTTAAAGGAAACATACTTTGGAGTTGAAAGGAAAATAAAGCCTTCCTCTTTAAACTCTAAAAAAATACTTATTGCTACTAGAGAAAAGACAATAATAAAATAAATGCTTCACTCATTATGAAAACCTCTGGTAAAATTTTGACTAGGCTAGAGACATCTCTGTTGACATATGCTGAAAAAGATGTTAGCGCCAATGTAAACAAAAATGAGTTATTTAGAGTTTTGGAATCCCCATTTCACAGCGCACATTTCTATCTGGGTCTCAATGCTGTAGCTCTTGATTACTGTTTTGAAAAGTAAACTTGGAGCAAATCCTTAAATTTTCGAACACATTTACGCCAATTACTCAAAACAAACCTTATGATGCTTGCATCTTTTTACCATAAGAAGACGGCAGATCTGTAGTGTTTTAACAATATCAAACTTGTTACCATATTTAGTTTCTATTCTTCTGTGACTGGAAGTCGAAGTCAGCGTTGCTTGCTACAGTGCTAAGCTATTGTTCTTTACATTAATTGCCTGAATGTATATATATCAAACTGTGACATCTTACTGTGTCTACTGTATGCAATGTCATGCACCACTAGTGCCCTAACTCAAAGATTGCATTTAAGTTTAATCCACTTTCTTCTGGTCTTCTGGGTGTAGAGTGTGGTGCTATGATGATTCAAATATATGCACAAATTTTTCATACATCTTTTACACCCAGAGTCAAAGTACTGTGAATGGTATTTTGACAGTTTTTTTCCCCTCACAATGCAGTTGAAAGAATAAAAGTGAAAAGCTTTCATGCTGGCTAGTACTGGTATTATATAAAAAATATAAATGAATAAAAGAATCTCCATCTGCCAATACAGGGCTGGCCTGTTCATACACTGCTTATTCATATTTCCTCATTCAGAGTTATAGTTATAGCCATGAAACATCAGTCTTCCTGTTTTCTGTTATCTTCCTTAGTAGCGTTGGGTCTCTTTGTTAATTGGTGAAAGATTTTTAGATGTGTATCGATTGTACTTTGATTTACAACATAATTTTTGTGCAAAAAGAAAAAAAGACCACAAAATAAAAAGCAAAAAATTCAAAAAACCCACACAAAAAAAAAAAAAAAATTGATTTTACATTTGGTTGAAAATGGGTAAAAATCAAGCACATCAGTGTTTCAGCTTTACCCCTGCCATATGTCTCACTCAGTTAACATCAGGTCATGGCTATGTTTTGGATTCATCAGCATACTGCTGTCTGGGTATGCTCGACTTTAAGTTACTTCCAAGATCAACCAGCTTGGCAAAAAGCATAAACACAACTGTATTGCAGTTTATAATGAAATTGTGCTAAATTACGAATTTATAGAACTTCCATTATTTGTTTTGATGTCTCAAGACAATGTATATTAGTCACTGTCTATTCACTTAATTTAAATACTTATATTTCCAAAGCTCAAATTCCAATTCTTGGAAATATCAATCATTTTTATGACCCCCTTTTTTCTATTTTGTTTGTATTAGCAACATGGCTATTTTCAACATTTAGGGCAGAATTGGTGTACAAGCTGATACATATTAATTAGTCTAAATAAAGTCTGTGAAAATAAAGTGAAATTTAAAGTAGGCTAAGCACAAGTCATCTGGGTAATGTAGACCCCTAGTTTGTCCTGGATCTAAATGTAAATGCTTAACATTGATTTATTGTCTAAAGATATATTTCTCATCTAAAATGCCTAGAAGGAAGTCTTCAATTCATTTGACTCTGTTTTCAAGATTCCTGTGTTGCACAGTAAATGTATTATGATGTTATATAGGGTCGTCAGAATAAAAAGAAAAAAAAAAGCGCTTGAAGATTGGAAAGTCAATATGTGTACTATTGCTGTTGCTATTTATCATTGAATTTGCATAAAAATTGGCATATGAAGCCCTATAAAGTTATGATGATTAATATTAAGATGTAAGGTTTTGAATACACATACCCAAAATGGCAATAAATATCTGCACTTCATGATTGTTTCAAGGGGCTCTAAATTTTAATTATTTATTTTTGTATTATTCCCCCGTGTTATAATTATTTTCTCTTACTTGTAACTTGTCATGACAAGTTGTTTTTCTTTTTTTTTTCAATAATCAGGAAACATAAATCATAATAATATTTTACTTTTAACATTTGTATATTGTTACCAGTTATTATTTGATACATATGATCTCATAAACGCTTACACTTTAGATTTGAAGTGTGCGTCTCAATCTTATTTTATCTTAATTTGATTCTAATTAGAGGGATTTAGATTTAGATCTAATCCAATACCTTTTTTCTGAGTCTAGAATTAGGTTTACCCAAAATCTGACAACACAATTCCAAATTGATAATAATATTTATTTCATTGTTAAAAAAGTGATTAATTACCCTCTTCCCCATACAATTAATGCAAGCTGTGAATTCCTTTCTCCAAAAAATGCCTATGGAGAAAGAGTTCAACAATTCACAAATGAACATGAAAGCAAAAAAAAAAAAAAAAGTTTTACTAATGTTGTTGGAAGGACATTATTGTAGGAATGAGAAGGGTAAAGCCTTGTGATCTGTGTTAAGACTGCATGGAGGTTCAGTTGAACTTCTAATGATTTGAGTCAATTTGATAAAACAATTTATGGATTAACTTTGGCAATTTGGCAGAAGTGTAAAAACTACTCAATAATTCAGCACAAAACTTTACACACATAATAAAAAATAAGGCCACATTACCACTGTATAGTTTTATTGATTTCCATTGATTTATAAGTAGCATAAGACATGTAATGTAAATGTAAGTGGGGGTTTGTTGTTTTTTTTTGCTTTTTTTTTTTTTCATTTTAGCCTTTATGCTAATCCTATGAAAATAGCATAAATACAACCATCCAAAGTTCAGCATGTTTGGGTTTTTTTTGTTGTTGTTCTTTGTCGGGTTTGGGTTGTTTTTTTCTTTATGCCCACAAAAATTTTATGAATATTAATATTATTGTGTGTGTGTGTGTATATATATATATATATGATTTAATTGACTTATTGTCCAGTGTCTTTCAGTCAGTTTTATAGTGTTTTACCTATATTCTATCCACATTATTATCCTGACTTACAGTACAGTATTGCTATTAGTATTAGAAACCTTATCTTTCTCAACCAGGTATACTCTTTTTTTTTTTTTTTTTTTTTTTTTTTTAGAAAACTACTTATATTAATCCTAAAATGAAAGCAGATATAGAGTAAGTATTGAGATTTACCGTAACCACCACTGGTATACATATTTATCCACTGTGTCTTTGAAGGAATAAATAAAAGCTTGAATCTCAAGATATGCTCCATTCAACCATGTCTGTTTGTATCTTATTTTCACCTGCCATTTATTTATTATAGTAAATTATAGTTTTCTTTTCAGAGCCCCATGAATTTCCCATTGGGAGTAATGTTGACCCTATCAATTCTAATTGTTTCTTACTTTCACTGACTCTCTTCCCATGCCTAATGATTGTTTATTCAAGTAGTGCTCCCTACCTTTTAACCCTGCTCTATCTCCTCCTACCTCCTTTCTTTGTCTCTATCCGTCTCTCTCTCCACATCTCTGTGTCTGTTTCCTATTCCCTCTTTTCTTTTTCTTGCCACTCTCACTATGTGCTCAGAATTAGTATGTTATTTGATTTTCTCTGTATTTTTTCAATTTTGTTTTTTACTTTGTCCACCTCTTCCCCTATGTTTGTAATTGTTTCTCTCACTTTAAATAACCATGAAGGAGGAGTTCATAACGCATTCAACATTTAGACATTCATTAGTACCTGTGGGTCAAAATCATTTGTGAGTGAGTGGCAAATAAGGGTTAATTAAAACAGTGAGTGGTGGTCAACTTAATGAAAAATAACACATACTTTCATAAATCATTGAAATCTAAGGGAAAAAAAAAAGATGATTAAATAAATAAAGTGACATCATCAGTCAGATTTCCAAGTTTTCTTTTTATTGAAAAGGTTGTCAGGATGGTAGCAAAGTAAGCTACCTTAAAATTGCGGAATATTTTGAACACAAAATCCATGAAACTTACGTGCAATTATATCATATGTATAAGAATATCAAAATAACCAAAGATTTGTAATGGGGAAAAAAATCTGATTATAGTGAGAGTGTGACAAATGTATGTTTATGAATTGTATAATTATCAGATTTAACACTGAATCATTCATACTCTGTTTCTGGCTCCAAGCTGCAGAAAAGTCATCTTTAATTTGATCTCTTTTTTTTTCACTGTGGTAACAAATGATGAATTCAGTTTACAATACACATAGGTTGAAATATCATCACTTATCATGTATAATACAGTGGAGTCCACCTAAAGTGAACACACTTAAAATGAACAATCGGTTAAAGTGAACGATACTCTGTGGTCCCGATTGAAACGCTATTTGTTTAAGTAAAAAAATACCGGAT
>JBCJKE010455479.1:0-14295 GCA_039654525.1 Melibe bucephala | reverse complement strand
ATATATCTTTTTTCCAGGTTAATGAAGTTAATGAAATGATTACCTTGTCATTTATAATGGGTAAATAATAAAGGGCTGCTGAAACCTGTAACATGATGGATATGACACAGTGTATTATCATGATTTAAATATTAGAAAATTGGAGGATGTGAATCTATGGTTATAATGATTTTTTACAATGGGGCCATCATCTGCATATATATATGGTTCAGAGTCCATATCTGGACCTAGAGGATTGATCGAGTTAATGTGTGTTTCGATTCAGCATAACTCAGGATCTATACCTACACTATGTATGCTATTTTAACTTTAATTATACTAAGCCATATGGTTTGATGGCCGTTTTTAGATGAAATGAAAATGTATTTGAGTCTGTGTGTTGTCAGCATTCATTTGATATGCTAACATGTCAATGCAAGAGGTCTGCATTATAAATATTATCTTAAAAGAGCTTTGGGGTTTGAAAATTATGCGGATTATTATTCCAAGAATTGGAGTTTGCTGTAGTGAAATACAGTAGAACACGGCTACAACAATGGGACTTTTCGTTCCAGAGGGATTTGTTGTAGGCGTGTTCCCGTTATAGGAATGCAATGAAGTAGAAGCCATTTTTTCTTCAGTATTGTTGATCTGCTGTTTTACGTATCGGTCCTGTAGAACTACATGTAGATCTGAACTGGACAAGTGAACCTAGAAGTAGAAGTGGATGCGCGAAGTATGAGTATGAGTGTGTACGATTGAGACAGTGTCGAAAACATTTCTTCTTTTACACAACGCTTTTCTTCACATACCGCATCTCAACGCAAGTAACAAGCTTTGTACGGCTTCTTTAGTGATCTAAACAATCTACTGTCATGTCAATAGTGTCAGCACGCTTCTACTTCTAGCAGTTTCAAATGGGCCCAACCACGGCATCTCAAGAATAATAAAAATAATGAGTAAGAGAGATATATAGACCTATTTATTATAGCGATGATGGGTAACGCAGTGGTCGGTTATTACTAACCCCTAACCCTTCCCCACTCCCACCCGTCTGGGCCTAGCCGCCCAGCTGACAGCCACCACCCCCCCCTTACCCACACACATGCGTGCGCGCGCGTCCTCCCGAACCCGCCAACAAAGCCTGGGCATAAAAAAACGGTTCGCGGTGCTTACCGATACCTATATGGGGATGGGAGAGGGAAAATTATATCACCTTGCTTCATTTTCCCCCTTAGAATAACCTCGCTCAATTGAATTTCTCCCACTGTATCCATGTTTGGACCTTTGCTTGTCGGGACTAGTCCCATTAAATCCATGCACAAGTAATAGAGTTTACATAGAGAAAAAAATGGGGATTCCAGTAGGGTCTGGATGTAGGGATGGTCCAGTTATAGCGGCTGCTGTTGTAGTTGAGCACTACTGTATATGTTTGAATGTTAATCCTTCAGGCAAAATGTTTTAAGTTTTACTTGTTTTATTTGTACATTTTTGTCTCACAGACTCAATGGACACCTTTAATGATTGCCTCTTCTGCTGGACGAAGTACTCAAAGTGTCTATGATCTACTGGGCCGTGGAGCACAAGTCAATGCTGTAAATAGCACTGGTCAGAGTTCTCTGCACTATGCAGCATCCAAAAATCACAATGAGGCAAGTTTCAGGCAAAAATGTCATGTCTTCATACAGGTGTGGCCTGATCACCCGAAGCAGTTAGTGTTATAAATATTCCAGACTCAAAATTATTGGACTCTGATTCACACAGTTGACTTCATTTAACTCATTTTTAAATTTTTTAATTTAATTTTTTTTTTTTTTTTTTTTTAAATAAATCATGAAGTTTCCTTAAACACAAACAGTATGTGAAAATTTCCCTCTCCTCGGGCAAAGTTGAAATATCCATCCCAAAACATTCCCTCATACATACATGTAAAATTCAAACTGGGATTTTGAATAACTGTTAGCGCAAACTTCCTCAAACCCATCAGTTGGGTCTTTCTACTTTTGTTTGGTTAGTTCTGCTCTGATTTCTTTTCCCCTCTATAATTAGGCTTAAATAAGACCCTCATACAAAGACAAAAAATATACAGTTCAATTATCATTTTTAGCAATTGATTAATAACATTTGACGGTTTAATTGTAGATAGTCCTACATTAAATTTGCACTATGTTTAGTCTATGGACTGGTTATGGGCATGATTAGACCAAATTTACCGATGACTTCAGTATCTAGGGTAGACAGCTGAATAGCGCTCTTCTTTGGATCTAGATCAACTTCAACTATAGTAATTTTGTATCACATGTGTTATTATTAGTATGGTATTTGTGCCAGTCATATTTCTTATTATTTGTTTGATACCAAACTTCTGGACTGTACCATTTCTTATTCACCAGGTGATTTTTAGTTGCTTACTGATAAATAAACCTGCAAACTGGCCTTCTTGCTCTGAGCTAGCTTAGAACCTCTTAAGAAAAAGGCATGAGAAGAAAAAAAGTATTAATTCTTTACTGTTATGTTCTTGAATATACTATAGTATGATATATAATTTAATTTTGCAAGTTCCTTTGGTCTTTCTATGTTGGGTGAACTCCTTTTAAACAAAAACATTTTGCTTGTCACCCTAAGGCTTCATTTAGGGGACTCTGCTGCACATTCTTTCAAGCAAGATAATAATGTAATGGTAATTTGATTTTTATCCTTTTTCATCAGATTGCTGAAATCCTAATTAAGCATGGAGGAGATGTCGACTGTATTGATTCTCAGGGACACACACCTCTTCATCGTTCTTCTAGCAAAGGCAATATTGCCATAGTGAAACTTCTCATCTCAAACTCTGCTCACTTAAACCTGCGGGACTCTACAGGATCAACCCCTTTGTGAGTTCCTGAACTTATCCTAAGTACAGAAAACTTGTGAAAGTGTTACTGTAGTCCCTTTTTAATTACTATAGTTTATATTTATTAGCACCACGGTTGTCTCAAAATCGCCAAAGATGTCAGACAGATTCATCTCAAAATGATGTAGAGCCCAGATTTCAGCCAGTCGAAAAGCAAAGAAGTGTGAATTGAAATTGAAGAGGGGGCAACATACCAATCAGTTTGTTCTGTTTGCAGGCCCTTGAGTTAAGAGTTTACAGCCCGTTGAGTTAAGATGGTGTTTAAACAGTCATTATAATTCACATTGTGATCAGATGTGTTTTCTCATGGCTAGTACAGGTACTGGGAGGCTGAACAAGGTGGCAAGTGATGCAAATTGTAGCAGTGAGCAGTTCTTTTATATTTCTCAGCATTATTTTATACACATACCATACCATACTACATTATCCTCATTGAGCACACCGGCTCTATTAAGTATTAAATGTGAGCACTCCCCCAAACACCCATTTTTCCCCTAATCATTATCAGATTCAGATTCTACCAGATCTTACATTTCAAATCATAATAGTGAAGCTTACATTAAGGGGTATAGTCCTACTGACAAATTTTATTGAAGTCAAAGCAGAAAGACAGTCCATGCAGGATACAAAATAATGATTATATCAGTACAAGCTTGTAAGTATAAGTATAAGCATATACTTGGGGTTGTACCAGAGTTGCATGCTTTCTACTTTCCTACATGGATCTAAATGTTAGGAGAGGACAGTGTTAGATCTAGGCAAGCTTTATTCCTTCTACATCATATGTCTGTGCAAGAGCCTTCAAATCTTCTGGCAAAGAAAAATAACAAATGGAGAGCTACTAAAGAGATACAACCAAGAAGTCATTGCTATTGCCATTACTCAGAGAATATAACTGGATTAGGCATGTGATGTGAAGAAAACCAGATTTAATAGATAGAGCAGCACTATGGGCGGGCAAAGAAAGAAAGGGAAGCTAAGGAGGACAGTGGAAAGTGAAGTGAAAGAAAGCTATGAAGAGACTTATAGTCCCTTGACTAGGCTAGCTCAAGATGGGCTTAGGTGGAAAGCCTTTTTTACCGCTCTAAACATCACAAAGATCATGATGATGGTGATCGATTATGATAGAAGCTACATAGTAACACTAAAAGGTAGAAGAAAATGACGGACTAAATCTCCTGCCAAACAATTGTTCAGATCGCTGCACTTAATAAAACTCAGTATGGTCAAGTGCTCTGCTTTCAACTTAGGACCTTTGTCAATGTGGGACTATAAATTATAAAGGTTAGCCCATGGTGATTGATTTAAAAGAGACTTACAGTTGCACAAAAATGCCTTTGTCAGAGGGATATCAAGCATGCCCTTTTGAACAAAAAAACAACAACAACAAAACAGTGCAATAATATTTACAGTCTCCTGACTTTGATTTACCAAGTTTGACAGTTTAAGACTTGAGCTTAAAGGTTAAAAGTATAAAAGGTCAGTGATCTTGGAAGCATGCTGTAATATAGTAATATTCTGAAACACTGTATGTGTGTGTGTGTGTGTGTGTATGTGTATATGTTACAACTTTATTTTTAGTAGACCAAATGTAAGAAAGGGAAACAAATACTTTTAAGAGTAAGAGTGAAATAAAAATAGTGCACCCACCCCTGAAAATTAAAAAAACAACAACTTAATGAAGGATGAGATGACTTGTGGGTGGTGGTGGCACATAGTTTTTTTTTACTGCAGCATCCCTATAACCCAACCAGGCTGTGGGATCACTGATTGAGTGAGCCTGGTTATTATTGATTGATAAGTGCCTTGAGACATTAAAAAGTAAAGAATGGCATGGGTCTATTTTAAAATTCTTAAGGTTTATTGTTATTATGAATACCCTTACAACAAGAAGCAGGTTGACACTTTAAGTTTGTTACAGACCAAAATTTGAGATCAGACCTAAAAAGGAAGCTTTCCAAGTACATGCATGTAATGAGTAAAAGAGTTGTACATGCCCCTTCTTTCCATTTTTTTAATATATATATATATATATATATAGAGATATAGATATATATATATAAAGCGTATTGCACATGTACATGTACACACATTTGCTCATCTGTAAAAAAAAAAAAATGATAATAATAGAAAATTAGGTACCTGTGCTGCATTGCATCTATAGAGAATTTTGATAAGAGCATTTTTTTTTTTTCAAGAATTTAGATATGAATTGAAGTTGACTTTCTCTAAAGAGTTTTGAAAAATATTTTGAGAGAAATTATTTATTTGGTTTTCATGTATTACTTCCTGTCTGAATATGTATGATTTCGAATTTAATAATTTCCTTGATTTCCTATAGATCATATGAGGATTGTACTTTTTTTACCTTTTCAAGCAACTGATTTTGAGCCCAAAGGAAAGTTAATAATTTCACAATGATTTACTTTCCCGCAGTAATGTCAGACTTTTTTTTTTTTTTTTTACATACATTGTATTACATGAAACATCTGAGACAATTAACACTTTGACCCATTCAATAAAACACTTACCTAACACTAGGAATACGAAAAGGGGTGAAGATTTTGTAGGATGGGCACTAATTGCATTTGTGCATCTAAACATCCTGATCTTTTACTTTTACTTCATAATTTGCTGTTTCATTATAATTATATTTATATGTAGGCTAGAGCAGTTTGTTGTTTGTTTGTTTTTCTCTTTAACCTTTTAAACAATTTCATGAAACAGACATCTAGCTTGTGAAGATGACAATGGTGAGGTTGCCAAGCTTCTGATAGAAAGTGGTGCTTCAACAAATGTGCACAATAATGTAAGTAAAACTAATATCAGCACTGATCCTTTATGACTTGCATACTGCATGCTAGACTAAACTATCTTTACAATTTGTGAAAGACCATCTGAAAAATGGTAATTTTTTTTATAAATATGAATCTATACAGCCTGATAAAATTTGATTCTTACACCATCTAACTTATGATCTACTGTATTTACATTAGAACTAGGAAAGACTTGTCAAAGAGGAGTGAGGTTTAGATCAAGGTCTGTATATGATGCAGAGAAATATTTTGTAGACCTATCTGGATCTAGATCTGAAGTTTATTATACTTAATAATGGAGCTCAGTTATAATAAGAGCCCCCATTCCGAGCAAAAATACTTGTTCCCAATTTCAATTGAAACAAAGAAATAAGCATATGATGTAATTTGAGGTGTATGTTCATTGTTTTGTAAAGACATTGAAATGCAGACTTATCATAAGGATTCAGATCTATATTTATTGTTTTTGATTTTGTACATTGAGCTTTTAAAAGTAACTAAAAACTTGGTTTCAATCCTGATTTGAATATGCAAGGAAACCGGGTTTGGACGCAATAGATAGTATAAGCCAATGAATATGTCTGTAGGATTTTCATTGATCCCCTCCTCATACTCATAGGCCAAGGTCCTTGATGGGAGGGCAAGTGAGAAGTGAAAGGTGGTTAGTTGTGTCAATGGATATCACAACACATTGGTGGCAGTGGTGTAGGCCTATGGATCTGAGGATTCCCTATACTGTTTAGTAACTCAAACACACATATTTATTGTTCTTTATTACCTTCTGCCACTCTCTGGCTTTATTGTGAATGTGTGCTCTGAAGTTGTAGATGAACATGTGTTTTAGTTGAAAATTATGATTTTTAATTTCAGGTAACAAATTTTGATTTCTCGTTATTCTATATCTCTGGATTGCTTAGTATCAGTAAAACAAAACAGATCTTTTTTCAATAAAGAAATAATAAGGAAAAAAGGGGAAATTTGAACATCACAGTATTACTGAGCTCTTGTTATTTGTGGTACTGTTAAACACAGAGCACCACTGTGGATCAAGATCCTCGGTGCTTATTCGTTTAATAGATTCAACAGAAATCAAATACAGTGGACCTAACCTGGAACAAAAAAATCAAAAAATGTTTTGACATAAACTGAATTTGATGATGACAAAACATTGTTCCATTTTGCATCTGTATATGATGATACAACACACACACACACACACACAATGTGTATAGGCTTATGCAAGTCTGTGAGGTATACCTCTCAATACAAGTAAATGTTTAGATCAAGGTCAAGTGGTCCAGGTCTCACAGGAGATAGACGAAGAGAGACACTGCTAAGTGCCCAACATCAAAATCCACATTGTGGCTTTTTTATTATAGTTCTGAAGGTAAAACATGTTTGTTACACTAAAGTTCATTAAGTAACGCAATGATGATACAACACACACACACACACACACGATGTGTATATATATATATGTATGTATAGGCTTATGCAAGTGTGTGTTTCTCTCTTTTCCTTGCAGTTAGAGTTAGAGCCATTTACTTTCCAATACACTTATATTATGCTGCCAGCCAACTTGATTTGGTTGGGAGAGTTGACTTTGAGGGGACTTTGGCGCAGTTACCTTAGACTATAGCATGCAAATAATTAAATAATATGGGACAAAACAGGTCATTGAGAACAGATGACTTTAACAGGGAATTGACTTAAAGTGATTCATCTTGAGTCAAGTCCTTCTGTACTCGAATCAATCAAAAGATTTGTGTCATTACAGAGTGTCACTGTCAGTTGTACCTTTGAATCCAGCACTATGTTCGATATTTGATTTTTTTTTTACATTTTTAGAAAGTATTTGTTTTGATGAAATTTAGACTGAATAATATGTTATTTGAATTATATTCACAGGATAAAAAAAGATTGTACAACAATGTGTAGATGTTTTGATATAATTAAAATTAAAAATGATCTTGAAATACATATTTCAGTCAGGGGGCATGATTTTGTCTACTTGTACCTAGCAAGCTTTTTAAAATGGCTACCTTGTTCACACTTCCACTTCTATCAATGAAATGGTGTTCATAATAATCCTGTTGGCCAATCATTGTATTAATACAAAATATTTTTTTTAAATATGGTATTGGTAATCCCTTTCAAATCTTCATTTTACTCTCTCCTTCTCAGGACAGAAAAACAGCTCTTGATTTGGCCCCTCCCAAGTTGAGACGGAATCTGCAAAATCTCATAAATAATATTAATTCTTAATTAATTCTCGTGCGACATTCTTTGATGATTGAATTTGAAAAGTTTCTTTAAACTATCCTGAAAAATATTCATGATGTGCCATTGTTTGCTTAACACGGATGAGAACATCTGGCACATTTTTTCCATCATTGTTACATTCTTTTAAATAAATAAATTGTGAAAATGATCAAAATTAAACATTGTATTTTTCTTTCTTTGTATTTTGATCATGGAATAGTAGTGATAATGATGATGATAATAACAACAACAATAATAATAATTATAATGATAATAATACCGGTAATAACAATAAGAAGAACAGTAGTAACAGCAATAATAATAATATATAACAAAAACAACAACAATGATGATGATGATGAAAATAACTTGAGTCATCTCAATTCTCATTGAGTCTATTGCTTGAATACATTTTACCTTAACCTCAGTCACCATTTCAGTTGAAAATCTATCTTATCAGCTGGAATGAAACATTTTATTTATTCAATCTCTAATGAAAAGATTAAAATAGATAGATGAAATAAAAATTTAAAAATCCATTGAGCAGGCATATTTGTATACAGTAGGGTCAAAATTCAAGCGAGAAATCCAGGAGATGTGATGCATATAGTAGTAATGGCCACTATCTGATGTTTCATAAATAAAATATCACCTCTAAAGACAAAAATATTGAGATTTGTTCAGGATTCTGAAGGGTCACACATGGAAAGTGAGGAAGAGAGAGGGAGGGGGGGATCTGGCGGACGGACGGACTGGCAGTAAGAGAATAGCACACATAGTGAATGTAACTGTAAACATCTTTTCCTGGGGGTTGGCAACAAATTTTAATCATTAAATATGCCATTATTATTTCAATGGTTTGAAAATTCAACCATTCATTATTTTTTTAACATTACTTCATTAAAGACATATAAAAGTAAACATCATTATCATAAAAATGTTTTTAAAAGGGAAAGACAGGGAGAGGGCGGTGACAGAAATAATATAATGACATTAACGAGAAGTTTATGACTATACTACTAATATAGAGTAAAAATAATTAACATATATATATGCATTCTTCCAGTTTGCATTTATTTGATGATACCATAAGATACTGACTTTCTAATTTAATGTTTCTTGGAAGATTAAATGTCACATTCTGTACAGAACAATTATTCATTTAAAACAACAAAAATGTAATTCTTAATTGCTATAACTAATATAATGTCAAAACTATGTGGATGGATGTTGTGAAAGCAGCTTTCACTTTCAGATCCAGATTTGGAGAACTATAAAAACAAAATAATAATAATGATAATAATAATAATAATAATAATAAAGAAATAAAGAAAAGAAAAGAAAAACAAAAAAACAAAAACAAAAAAAAACAACAAAGACGGACTTGAAAAACCCCTCTTACATCCAGACCTATTATAAATTGGCATCTACTATATATTCATTTCTGCTTAAAAATTAATTAAAACATGCATTTAGAAAACATTTGATAACTTGTATCCAACCCCTTTCCCCATAAACCTTGCACGCATACATGTAAATGGGACGGTTTCCTTTGTGAATATCTGCATTATCACAAAAATGTACATGAATTTAATAGAACTCACATAGTAGATAATGGTACATGAACATGTAATGTACCATCTAAAAGAAGCAGCCTATCGTTGATTCTCATAAAAGCAACGGATACATAATCCATAAGGATACTAGACTTATGACTAAATTATACTTGTAATAACTTTTATATGTTCTTTCTAAAATTCCCAGAAAGAAACCTTTTATCCAGGACCTGTGGTTCCTTGATCGGGGAGAGGGGGAAGTGTTAAGGAATTACTTCAGTCTCAAAATCTATCTCTAAATGTCTCGTCAAGACTTTGACATATATATACATATAGAACAAAAAAAATGTACAGGACCATTGTTTAATTTATGTAAATTGTTTTGAACATTTCATATTATGATTCAACAAATTATGTCAGTATAATTGAGTAATTATTGACAGCCATAACTTTGGTTGACTTTGCAAGATAAAAAGTGCAAAACATAATTTTACAAAATCATAAAAAAAAAAAATAAGCTTTATCAATATCAGATCTCAAAAGATCCCCAAAAAGAATGAGTGCACAAAATCACTTTTTATCACATTGAAGATCAAGACTGCGATCAACAAGTATGAATTTAAAAAAAACCAACCTGTTATAACTGGACACCAACCTTGATACATATATAACAATTTATAAAATACGAAAGTAGTTAATAATAATATGGAGTCCTGGTCACACTCAGCATGCTCTCTTCATCACTCAAATCACTGGGTCGTTACAAAATGTGGAGGGTTACTATCTGCTTCTTTACTGAGAATTTACCCCATTGTGTCAAAGTGGGAATTAAACAAATTGAATTGCAGATAAAAATTCACATGATTTGTCAACATAAAGTAAAGAAATCCTTGTGGAAACCCTAGTAGCAGTATGAGTTTAGGTCATTTCCCTTTTAAAAATGAAAGGTTCACACAAGAAATGAGTAAGAAATAACAGAAAGTGCACTTGTTTTCAGTGGATTTGGTTAATAATCAAATTAATATTTTCTCTGTAAAGTGAGTAGAATTTTATTTTACTGACAAATCCATGTTTGAAGCTAAAAAAAAGAAAGGGGCAATTATATTTATGTAACATTCAGTTTAATCAACAAATTTACCTCAACTTGGTTTCATTTTTATTCTGCTTGTTTCGAAATTGAGCCAACATATTAAAAAGCTGACTAAATAAACTATGTATTATCTCTGACATGAGCTCACTTGTCTTCCTCCATCCATACAAGACATGAATGATAAAACCAAATATGCTTGCGATAGAACAGCACATTGCAATGAGGAATATCATGAATGCACCAAACACAAGAGCTGCAAATGTGACAGTCACGGCTGAAAGAAAAAAGAAAAATGTCTTTCTTATTAAGTTTTCATAGAAGTGTATTTAGAATCTATTAAAATTAAAGCAAAAATATGCTGGTGTTGTATAATATGTAGTTCTGGGAGTGTGGTTGTTGTTTGTTTGGAGTAGACAGACTTGAATTGATGCAAGAGTCATGCCTTGCTTTTTGCTGTTGGTGTTTAGTTTGCAGCCGTCTTTCAGTCATATTGCTCCTGAATTTTCTTTGTTAACTTTTTTTCTAGAACCAGAAGGGTGTATTGGTGTTGTTTTCAAGGCCGTGAGCGCGGATAGCTCAGTGGTTAGGGTGTTCGACCACCAAGCCAAAGGTCACGGGTTCATTTAGAATTAAAATCCGAGATTTTCAGGTTTTTTCTGTCTTCCTGTCCTGTGGTAGGCAGGACTAATGAGTGCCTAGTGCCATCAGAGATGGACGACAAGCTAGGAGGTCCCATGTGCCTTTGCGCATGTCAAAGAACCGTCGGTGGTTAAAATCGAAAAGAGCAAGCCATATCGGCTGCCCCCCTGGCAAAATTCAATTCCTACCAACAATTCTCTTGAACCCATTCACCCCAACATCCTTTTCTACCTTAGACTTATTGACTCATTCATTACTAATTACTCTGAGTTCAATTAGAGTAATAGAGGAGGCAAAGATCAGAGGGGCTGAACTCAAGCTCCATCTGTCATATGTTAATGTGATTAGTAGTGTCTCACACTTGTCTATGACTATAGAAGACCATCTCTAGTTGACTGATTAGACCCTTATCATTTCTAACACACAACAAGCCTTTTTAATTGTTGCTTTGTTTACCTTTTGACACCATGAACAAAGTTAATGGGTAATATGAAGTAGAATGTAGCAGAGTAATAATGTAAAATGGCAACCAATTTATAACATTTCAGGTAAAATTGTCTAGATCTTAAAAAGTTCCACATAAAAACTTTGTGATATACCACATGATGAACAATGAAGTAGTTGGAAATACATTGGTATGCAATTTTTTTTCAATATTCTTGGAAGAACAAGAATTTAAAAATCTGGGAGCCTCATAATCTGCATCCTTTGACATTGGAACTATGATTATACTATGAATACTCATGTGTTTCTTGATTTGGAATTTTATAGTACTAATAATACCTAATACAAATATATATTTATATATATATACATAATACATAATATGTGTACACTCGTATAATAAAGAAACATACCTTGGCAAACTGCAAACCATACAACTGAGAGGATGAATGCACCACCAATAAATAAGAAAAAGCAGAGGAAGGGAACGAATCCAAACACAACCAGGAGTAAATAAAACAATGTTGAGCATGGCTCTGTTCTGAGGCTTGTGAAGAATCTGTGGAGACTAAAATATTTACAAAATCAAACTTGTAAAGAATCTGTGGAGACTAAAATATTAACAAAATCAAAACTTCATAATTGCATATTATATATATATATATTATATATAATGACATAGAGGGAGGAAAGGAATAATATAAAAAAGTGAATGTAAAAAAAGAAAAATATTTTAAAAAAGTGAACCAGCTTGACAAACATCTAATCAGTGGAAAGTAGAAACTTAGATTGCAATGATTGTGAATAAAAAAGAAAAAAAAAGAATAATATCTCAATAAAACAGTTTGACAAAATATGAAAAGTCAATATCTTAGTCCTGGGAACTTAAAACAACTTGAAATCAAAAAATTATTGAAATATAGTTTCAAGTTCAAGTATATCAGTATATTATAATTGAATCTAGTCATTGATATGATGATGAAATAATCAAATATAACATTGTCATGAAATAAGACACAGTTATGACGTAATATATGCACAACTGTGAAAAGTATAAATAAAATATAATAATAATAATAATAATAATCATCATCATAATCATAATAACAATAACAATAATAATGTATTTAATAATGACATATGCCAATACTGACAAGCAGAGATGCAATGCATTTATCATGTAGTCATTTTTTCGCAAAAATCATGCTCATTTTGCCTTGTGCATTGTGAGTCACACCATGCATGGATGGGGGTGTGCGCAAACAGTTGATGGCTCTCTTCCTCCGCCCTGTTTTAGCTCAATTTACTCCAGAAGACGAAATGATTATTTCACGTCTTTTGTTTGTTTTTCTGTCTGATTAGCCAATGTGAGTCTTTTGCGTCAATATTGACGATCTTATAGCAATGGCATTGCTAATATATTCTAAGAGAAGTATGACTGCCCAACCACACTCTCTTCCCGTCTGATTATTGCCTCTTCTAATTGAATTCAGATTAATGAACTGATCAATAGGTCTGAGGTAGATGAGCTGGAAGAAGGTAGAAGGTTGTAGGTGTAAATAAGGCCGAAAGAATTTTAAGTAGGAGTTCAATTTTGCCAGGGTGGTCATCGACACGAGAAAAAAAGATTAGCCTGTACAGATGCATTATACTGCAAGCCGACCCAAGATGGTAATGAAGTTGACAATAAGCCGACGATCATAGCGATACATTGGACTTTATTCCAATTGAAATACAAAGAAATAATTTCACTGTATTACCTATTTTTCAAGAGCTCTGAGCTGAACAACCATGGGAACATTTCCTCCAAAAGATTCCTCAACATCTGTCCAGGCACACTCTTTCGTGCTGCAGACAGAACAACTCTAACAGCACTCTCTTGTTCATTCTGTTCGTCATGACTGGATTCATCTAAAAATGAAAAAAGGTGAAAACATACAGATTCCTATTTGACACTCCTTCTAAAATTCAATTTAATAATAATACATATACAGCCCATGTACTTTATTATTTACCAATTTTGGGATTAAACAGGGTCCTTATTTTAGAGGCTCTACTGTAATACATGTTTCTTCAATTATTCGCTGTACAAATGTATTTCGCAAGCGTGATCATGGGCGGATGCTTTATTACAAGATTAATACACTTTGCAATATTTTTTTTTAACCCAGGATTTTAACAAAATGTGTATTAAAGGGTGAGCTTTATAAAGGGCTCAAAAAGTGATGTGCGAAAAATTTGGTGTTTTGGCGGTTAAAACACGTCACTAGCGATTTATATTGTCCTCATTGGCATCTAACTGCCTTTAAGAATCAAGACTAAGATATACAAGTATTAATAGTCCAAAGGAAATTTGATCCTAAAGCAATCTAATACAAGGTGGACCAAGAATTTTTCATTCAATTTACATATATATTGATATAAATCACTGTGCTAATGAGACCATTTTACACTTTATTTTTTACTATAATATACCCTATTTATAATAATATTATTAAAAATATATGTGAATTTCACTCTTATGAGCAAACGTTGGTTAAATCACATTTAAAGAAAAAAAGTAACAGACAGATAGATAGACAGACGACACACACACACACTCATAAGAATATA
>JBCJKE010455368.1:0-14297 GCA_039654525.1 Melibe bucephala | reverse complement strand
GACATTGTCCATCTTAAAAATGGACATAAAACAGGCCAATATGTGGCTTTATGTGCATTTTATCAAATGAATAACACCTCCATTATATTTCTCATGTTTAAAAACATGCCAAAAGACTCCTCATATATGTCCTTGTCTCAACTGTCCACAGAGATATAACAATTTACACATATATTTTATAGCTGATGGCGGCCATCTTGGATTTTTGCAATATATAGGTTTAAACGTAAAAATCCAGCTTGGCACTATATCTGAATTCATTAAGTATGTCCTTAACATCATTTGTGAAAATTTTGGTGCTTTTACCACAAAACCCACAATTGACGTGTTTTCATGCACAAATCTGCTCTACTATGACGGGTCAACAAAGTATCATTTATTTCTTTGCCAAAATCCTAGTCTTTAGTTTCACTAGTCATCGCAACCACCTCCAATAATAATATGTGTAATAATAATAACAATAATAATAATAATAATAATAATACATGTAATGATAATGATGATGATGATGATGATGATGATGATGATGATGATGATGATGATGATGATGATGATGATGGTGGTGGTGATGATAATAATTATTATTACACATGTAATATACTGCAATAATAATCATAAAAATAACAATAAAAATAATGATACTTTTTTTTTTTCAAATTTTACAAGTAATGATAATAGCTAAAATAAAAAGGACATAAACAATAACAAAACTAATAGTATAGTAATTTTATACTCATTACTTCCATCCATATTCCATCTCTTCAGTCTCCTTCTGTTCCCTTGGTAGGTACAGTTAAACAAGTAATGGTACAACAGAACAGATTGGACCACCATAAGACTTGATATAGATCCTTCATGTTTTATTCATTAAATCATCTTCAGATGAAAATAATTGTTGCATGTGAATTTTATAGGAAGAATAAAATGTGCTTTTATTCTTTGATTTGTTTTGAAGAAGAAAATTTGTGTAATTAGATCAAATTTAAAGGGTGGAAAAAATTGATTGAGTCAAAGAAATCAATAGTCACAGACATTTGACAGAAAGAATGTCATACAATAATGTTATCATCATTTACACATAGTTTTGAATAACAAATTATATTTTTATGTATTAATTATAAAGGAATAGGCAATCTTTTCAAGGTGCTTTCAAGCCGCCAGTGAAAAATTGAGAAGTTTGCATTATCAAATCAAACAATGGCAACAAGAAGCAACACAATTTCAAATAATCAAACTGATTAAAAACATTTTTTAAAAAGGACTCAACAAAAACATACATTAAAAATCAACAGAAAAATTTACTGCATCTTGATAATTGTGAAATTCATCACAGTACCATTTACGAAAAAAAATCAAATCTCAACAAATTTTTTCCTTTAATCATACAATGATTAAAATGTCTTATTTCTTATTTAAAAACTATTAAAATCTGCACAAAAGATAACAATTTAGAAAAATACACATGTACAAGCTTGTCATTAATCTAACACATAAACGGTATGTACTAGACAAGATTTGACAAGAAGTAAGGAGCAACCTAAAAGTCAAGTCTGATGTCAAAATAACGGACCTGCATTTGTGACCACTTCATCATTTCATCTATAATCAACTTCCAGATACCAAAACCTAAGGGACAAAAAACATCCATCTTACAGAAATATTAAAGACATCAATGTAAAAAAATTCACAGATGATGTGAAATAATCACTTCTGCTTAAACCAAATGAAACAGCTGACAACCTAAATGGATGCCTACAAAGAACTCTCAATAAAAACGCCCCAATAAATGTGAAACCCCTTCCTATTAGAAGTGTATCCCTTAGGCTTGATAAAAGGGCAATAGATGCAAAGAAAAGCTAAAGAAAAGCAGCGTGATGATGGAAGAAACTGGATAAACTGTTCATAAAGATATCTGCAGAAAGCAGATTCTCAACTCTCAATATTACCAAAGAAGAGAAATCAAAATATCTAAATGAAAGGATTACAAACAATGAATCAAGTCCTAATTTCTGTTCTATATGCAAGAAACTTTTAGGGAAAAGGGAAGCACTGGATTTGCCAAGTTGATAAGATCACCTTAATTGCACAGAAGTGATGAGAACTTACAGCTAGAATGATGAGTGTTACTGAAATATTGCAGATGGTGAACTGGAACGCAATATGGCCTTGAGATAAGTAAGTCAATGCAATAATGTTTTTATGTTTTATAGGTATGTCTTTTTATGCAATGGTATGATAGTGTCTAAAATGCATGTGATGATTTTATTTTGCCTGTGTTACTGACTTTATAAATTATTTATTATGTAAACAATTAAAGAGCCCCTAAGCATAGTGGAATTAAGCACCATAGAAATTTGTACTGCTATTTATATAATTTATTAGAACTAGACAAAATGAATATCAACTGTACAATAAGAATATAGAACAATGTGCCAATTGGCATGAAGGCTAGTCTTTAAACAAGCCCTAACAAACATCACATTTTTTAAAAATATATTATAACAACACATGAGCGTGAACAGAAATACAGGGTCTGAGTTAATAAGATTATGATTGTGAGGAAAAGCAGAATGAAAGGCTCTCATTCCCAACAGATATTCAATCCAATTTCCTCTGAACAGTAACAACACCATCGGACCCCATATTATCTCCCTGCTAACAAACATTAATAACCAGCCTCCAACCCCTCCCCTCAAAAAGTCAAACATTAAAATGAAAATTGGATAAATTAGCCTACAGATATTGCATAACCACTGCATTTTGAATTCAAAACCACATCAACCAAGACGACTACAATATCAATAACTACAACAATAACACCAACACCTACAACGACAACTACAACAATTGCAACAACAACAACAACAAGGAAAGAACACATCATTTTTTTCTTTTTTTTAATTTAGAGAGGAAAATTAAACAATAGAATTGCAGAACAAATCTAAAAGTTAAAGATATAACATTCAAAACAAAAATAGATGGATTACAAAGTGTCTTCATGGTGTGGTTCATTCCGGCATATAACAGAAATTCTCCTATCTCTTGGCACATATTCATTGTTAAAAAATGATTCCTCATCTTTGAGAACTTCATGAGTAAACTCATATCTTGCTCGTCCCCTGTTAAACCAATCAAAGAATTCATTAAAAAAAATAGTAATGTTTATACTGAAACACAATGTTTCATTCAAAACATTATTTATACACTGGACACCAAACATTATCTCAACATCAATAACACTTAACACCCAACTAGTTAAAGAGGTTCAAGTTAAGAGAAACAACTAAAATATAATGTAATTCATTGATGATATCTCTACACATGCTACGCAGAAACTTCTCTCCTCCTTGACATTTTTCTAAATTAGACTATTGTAACTCTCTTCTTTTAGGTATATCTATCAATAGAATAAGGCATCCACAAGATATACAAAACAATGCAGCTTGATTAGTACTCAAAACAATAAAGTCTGATGGAGTCAAACCAGTTCTGAGAGAACTGCATTGACTTCCAAGTGATCAAAAAATCAATTATAAAATCTACTACAGTATTATGTATAAATGCATCGACGACTAAGCTTTCTCATATTTTCAAGAACTGTTTAGTCGAAAGAACCAACATCAAATTTAATTTCTATTAAAATTCATCATGCCAGACTGGCCTCGATATAATTTGAGGAAAGCTGAGACCATAGAAAATCTTTAAAAGTAAATTGAAAACACATTTGTTATGAGGACTTTTTATGATAATGTTTGAGCATAAATATGTCCTTTTAGATATTTTGTAGTAATTGCCATGTCATTATTATGATTTTAAAATGTTTTAATAAAATCATGGTTGCTTTCTCAAAATAATTGATAAGCGCTATGAGCTTGTTATAATTAAGAAATAGTGGCTATAAAGAAATGTATATTATTATTATTATTATTATTATCATTGTTATTATTATTATCATTGTTATTATTATTATTATCATTATTATTATATTATTATTATTATTATTATTATTATTATTATTATTTTATTATTATATATATTATTACTATTAGTTACATGAGAGATGTCTGGGTATGAATGTTATATATAGAAAGAATTGGGACTTGAAAATATGTTGAGTAAAGAGAGGTATTGACTTGAAGGATGTTGACATAAAAAGCACCCACTGTGTTTGTAAACCAGGTGTAGAAGCCGATTTGAATAATTTTAAGTCATTTATTAAAATGTCTTATTTTTCCTACCAGCTTTATACATGTAAATGTCAGGAAAACTGAAGATTCTTTTGGCAACAAAATTACACTGAAACATGAAATAGGATATTGACAAAGAAAGAATGCTTCCTACATTTGAATTACATCAAGTAAATTAATTGTACTTTCTATAGAACTGTCTTGGGTAGAAACATAAGAAAGAATAATAATGAAACTGCATTGAAAAGCACAAACCTCATCAAATATAAGCATCTTTGTGGCAACAAAATATCCCCAAATTTGGTAGAATCTGTTTCTAAAGCAAGTCTCATGACACATGATGACAAAATACACAAACCAGCTATAGTATCACCACAAAACTGCAAAAGAAAAATGAATGAAAAAAGATAAAATAGAATTGTTATATATATGATGTCACACATAGTTATATGAAGGGTTTGACAACAAGACATGGTAAAATCCTTTTTTGGATTCTCCATGATTTACATTTAAAATAGAACTGAAAATGATTTTTCAATTTTTGTATGCTAAATACAACATATTCAATAGTATCAAGTCATAAAAAAAAACATTTATTTTGTTGCAGAGCACCACAACATTAATCGCTAATCATAGATGATCCAAAAATGTGTTTGGAGTCAAACCTTTCATACGCACATATTATATTATTACATACAGTAGAACCTCCAAATAAAGACCACTCTTGGGGAAAAGGAAAAAAAGCCATTATAGGGAGTGTTCATTATTTGGAGTTAGTCTGTTTTTAAAAAAAAGATGATGTTGACAAATCAAAACGTAAGTAAAACTATATCTGATACTGATATACAAAGATATGAATATTCACAGACATTTGAAAGAAAGAATTTCATACAAACTCACACATTTATACCTTAGACTCACACACTCACACATGCTTGATAGACAAGATTTCACTGCCTACACGAGAACATGTAAAAAAACAACAACAAAAAAACAAAACAAAAATAAAAAACATTTTGAAATGAAAATTGCTGAAAAAAGAAAGTTAAATAAGTACTTCTCTAAAATCCCTCTTAGGAAATTTAGGTATTTATATCATGACAATAATAAACATGAAGTGATTTGAATGAAGTTGACTTTATTAGTCACTTTTTTAAGCTTCGAAAAATTGAACTGATATATAGCTATTATAGCAACAATGTTAATGAGGTTCATAAAAAAATTAATTAATAACATGCCATATTCGAATTCAACATTTTCCATTTTATAATGATTTTTACCAATCTGCACATGTATCTGCATATATGCACTATGGGAGGAGGCTGAAAGGGAGTTGTGTAAAAAATGAAAATTAAGAAGATTGGGTTAAAACATGTAAAAAAAAGATTTCTGTATCTATCAAACATTTAAAGAACAGGGAATATTTACAATGATAAATAATGGAAGTTACTTTTGATTTAAGCTAAACCAATAACCAGTAAATGTCAAGGGAAACAACACAGACTAGAAAGAGTTGCAAAAACCTGAAAAGGGAATTTAAGGAATCCAGATTGTAATTACAAGAAATCAGGATTTTAAAAAAATATGAATAAGGCATGACATTTCATAGTTTAGTTTAGTCACCAAGATTGCATGAAAATGTTGTTTCATGGGGGAATTTTTGTTTACAAGTTGTATTTTATTTTGGGTTGGGTTTTTTTTTTATTATATATTTCTTTTTGTTTTGTTTTTTGTTGCTTTCTTTTTTCTTCTTTTTTTTTTTGTTTTGTTTTTGTTTTTATTTACTTTTTTTTTTTTGTTATTGTTTTTTGTTTGTTTTACACTTATTTGCATTAATAACATCACACTTTAAATATCTTACATAATTACTTTGAAATGACAACAATTATTATTGATAATTTATACAGCAACAGAATTTCATTCTAAGCACAATCATAAGTGACAGAATCAACCAGAATGAAAAGATAAATACAGTAGTTACCGTCTAATAACCCGTCGCCTTATAGCCCACTTCGCTTAATAGCTAGCTGTTTCAGCAAAACAGTTTTTTCTCCTATTTAAAATAACCCTCTAATAAACCGCTCTCAGACCAGGCCTTCACCTTAAAACTGGTATTTTTCACTAGGCCCATAATAAATAATGATGATGAGAAAGAATTTTTAAACATATACAGCCATTCCATTCATAAGCCTTGGTAACAAGTCATTTGCATATCAATGTCAAGACTTTTAAAAGCTTGCTACTCGCAATGGCATTAAAAGAACAAACATCCAAACCAATTGTCTGACAATAGAGACACAATCACACCTTGGTCATCTGATCAACCAAACCACAGCAGGCACAGGCCTCACCCAGCCTTTGAGAACAAAAGAGTAATGTCACGCTCTCCTGCATGGTGTGGGCCGATGGTCTTGTCATTGAGCAACGTTTAGTGTAGCCTTAGCATTGCCATACCCCTCTATTATGAATGATTATGATATAGAAGGCCCAGCCGTCTAACAAGTGGGAGGGACAAAGAGGAACATCCATAGGTGACTTGTCACTGTAGACCATTCAACTGTTGGTTGTTTTGCAGCCAATCATCGTTTAGTTTATCACTGGACACTCGACACAAAAGATGATCACTGATCAAACTTTGTGCACTTTATTTTCAATTACATAATATATAACGAAGTGTCTATTCCCAACCGGTGTTTTGGGCCATCATACTGTTATTAAGCCCTAACCGCAGTATCAGTATCAGTGCATGCTTGCTATTGTAATAATAGTACTAACACCGGTGGGGAATAAGCACAGCCAATATAAAATGTACATACGTACTTTGTTACCTCCCTTGCCTATTCGTCTAATAACCTGCTCCTGCTAATAGCCCATTTTCTCTGTCACCCAAAGGGTGTGTTACTATACGGAGACTACTATATTTCATTCATTTTCAAATGCTAACCTAGAAGTTAATTTTCATTGTATAGGCCAAAGGGCGACATTGTATACAATGGCTATGTGAGATTAAGTCAGTTCATTGAAGTCCAGTATTGTGCAACTGTGCATGAGTGGTGAAATTTTTAAACTACATTCACCCGACAAATGAGAGTATACACCATAAACGCTCTATGGGCACTTTGCCTGATGAGTTAGCTGTCCAGAGAAGTTTATCTAACCTATTGTTAGTCCTATTCATATCCTCCTGTTTGAATTGCCTATACAGAAATAACAGCCGGCAATAGACAATACAATTGTATTGTCAAATGGTCTACCATCTATGTTGAATTGTAAACAGAGGATGAGTTTGAATTGTTCCTTTGCTATTGTTATTGATGTACACAAGAACTGGAAGGCATCAGAGAGATGCTTAAACAATCTGATTACTGGCATTGTCATGTCTTCCTCAGACATTTGTGGTGAAGTGTTAGAGTAGCCATTCACTTTGATGAAACATGCCAGTATAAACTGTCTCTAACTGGATCAGGAACATGGGATTGACCAATATATAGTATATCATAAATGCTTTTGGCCGACATTGAAAATTGATGCCACTTGCCTCATCAAAACACCAGCTGACAAAACACCAGCTGAGACTATCCCTTATGGTCTTACTAACTAAGATTACCCTTAAAGAATACCTTTTCTTTATTTATCATGAAAGTTGATCATAAAAAAACTCACCCACCATTTACTCAATGAATTTTCACACAAAATCATCAGAACTTTATACTCGTTTTGGTTTGTTAAGTTATGAAAAGACAATTATTGGACTATTTGGAAAGTACTCGATATTTTAGTTTAATATGAACAATGATTGTTTTGCTTTCAATATTTTTGTTTTGTTTTAATATATAAATTTAGCAACAAAAATTTTTAGCAATTCCTCAATGTATTCGCCTCCAAAACTGAAACATTTTCCATAGTGCAACAGCCTCTTTTGTGCAATTTACTATCGCCAATCTTTTAGCAAAAAGCTCATAAAATTTGTGTGAAATGTACAGTTATGGAAGACATGCTGACTTGTCTGCTTTCATGAATTTTAGCATCAACAGCAAGAGTTAACTAATTCGTTCAGAAAGATGGTCATCAATTTTTGCTTTCATTATAGACATTTTCATGTTCATTGTTAAAATTTGTCAAACAGTGCCATATCTAATCATAATATTCGCAGATATAGCAGCGAATTTCACTCACTTTACATTGTCTGACAGAGGAATCAAATCAGTGATCTTATTTCACAATAAGATGAACTATTGATCACTTTACAACATTATTGGCTGTTAAAAACAATAACATATAGCTATTGTTCTGACTGCAAAGACTGTTTGGTAGGGTGTAGGCTTGGAAGTGTAGATTTTTTATTTTAACTGTAATGATTTTGTTAATTAGACTTATGGATTTAGAAACAGACACGTAAACACACTGTGGTGCTAAATTGGTAAAATCGCATGATGTGTAATTGTACTCACCATATGCAAATATTGATACTTTATAAATAACCAGATGCAATAGAAAACATAAGAAGTTTAACAAAAAATTTTAAAGATCTTCTTACCCTGACAGCATCAACGTGGGGTTTTATATAACCTTCTTTTGCAATATCCAAGATATGAACGTAGGCTAGCGGCGCTACGTCTTTGACAAATGCCAGTTCTCTGACTCTTTCAAGAATCTTCTGATTTGATTCATTCCAGTTTTTCTTCTCAGTCTCACGATAACCATGAATTGCCTAAAAGGGACAATTAAAGAGACTTTATTAACATTTATTATATTCACTTTCAATTAATAAAACACAGTAGAATCCTGATAACACGAACTCCAAGGGACTGACAAAACTGGTTCGTGTTATCAAGAATTTGTGTTAAGAGGATTGAGGAAAATGAAGGAAGATAACCTGATTTGAACTTCAGAGCAACATTTTTACATGTGTTGTCGGGGTGGGGGAGGGGTGAAGATTTAGTTGATCGAAATCGAAATGCGTTGATGGAATTAATGATACTGCTATGGTGTAAGCAAAGCAACCCGACACAAGCTTAGTCCACTGCGGTCGGCCAAATAAAAGAAAGGAGAGACAGGTGTGTCATGGAAATGGAATGGCGGGGGATAGTTGCAAGTGGCAAACAATGGAGTGACCAGTGGAGGCTGGGACGACCTATACCGAGGTTTCCTATGGAGGAGAGCATCATCAACACTCTCCGTGACACGCGACGGGAACACAAAGTCTTGCGGTAGGGGACCAGAGGAGGCCATGGTGCGGCACGGCAAGCCTTACGGCACAATGTGTAGTGTGTAGACAACTGCCACCTCCTAGAAATCTACTATTTTAGGAAGTAGTGGCGTGTGATGCGCCTGTGTATCCTTCACCACCCCCTTTCTTATTGTGTGCAGAGACACCTTTTTAATTTTAATACGCATGGCTCACATCAATCCAAAGCTTTGTTGGTGCAAGCAAAAGTAGGAAAACTCTGAAAAAGTTTACGTTTAGGTTTCGGTTCGTGTAAACAAGATCTAGTAAAATTTGAGTTCGTGTAATAGAATATTGCATTAGTTGAATAAAGAAAAAAAAAATCGGGATTCGCGCCAGTTCATGTTAAGGGCCAAATTCGTGTAAAACGGATTCGTGTTAAATGAATTCCACTGTATAAGGTTTTCTTGCTGATAGATCCATCTCACTACTCAACTCAACATCACCTCATGTATTGATCCAACCTTCAACCCCTGCATGAGTGAGTGCTATGAATATATGCATTCTCATTACTCTTAATGCTCTTAAAATGCCTGAGGAAAGAATGATGAACACGACACAGATAAAAAAAAGTTTTAGTTTGACATGCAATATAGAGCTCTTATATAGCATTCTACACACTTTACAATAGAAGAGGTTCTCTGGCAGGGATGAAGAGTCCAGAAACTGTATCAGCTCTTTCCTTACCATTAAACCTTAGTCCTGCCTGTGCTTGATGCACATTGGGCTGTCATGACTCTTCATCTCTGTCTGGTCTGTACTATTTCTTGTGCTTCTTTTATCATGACATCTGCATTTTTGAGGTTCCTCTTAACCATCTCCTTCCTTGAAAGTTTTGATCTTCCTCCAGATCTTTTTTGCGCCGTTGCTCTTTGCGGCTGATGCTCGGTTTTTGATAAAAAACCAAAACAATATAATTTCCCTTTGGTGATTAATACAGTGGAATTTTATTTTTGTTTATTTGTATTCATGGTCAAACCTTATATCAGCCTCTCTTCTTGCCTTTATATCCTGAACTGTGCTGGCCTAACATTTGCTCACAAATACATGGTCTATTTCATTTCGGGTGTTTCCATCTGGAGATATCCACGTGACTTTATGGATGTCTTTATGATTGAAGAATGTATTCATTATTTCCTGTTGTTTTTGATTCAAGGAGTCTTTGTCCATTATCATTCAATTGATTTATACCGAATGGACTATGCACCTTTTCATATCCTTTTCTTTCCTCGATAGTTTTCCATTGAGGACCTCCCAAAACAATGATCAGATCATGGCTGGGTATGGAATCTATTGTGTTTTGCAGTTGTTCATAAAATACATGTATATATTATATATATGTTGACCTTCAAACCTTGCAGTGATGACTCTGTCAGATACCAATTCCCAAGCTTCCATTGAATCATTTGCCCTTTTGCTCAATCACCTACACTTTTCAGCATCATCAGGGTTGGTGTTTGCTCAATAACATCCCAAAAGTGTACATTTGTGAGCTTCCCCATGAGTAAATCATGCTTGTTCCTTCATAATTTATTTTACCTTGATTTACCCATCTTAACTCAATTAAGCAAAGTATACTGAAGTTGTACTTTATCTTTTCACATATTGCATTAACAAATTTTGTTTCACCTGGCTTTAGTGTTTGCATATTCCATATATATGCCAATCTCTGTAATTGTCTTTGCTTCCATAAATGTTTGACTTGAGACAGTTTCCATGGCGTGTGGTTTCTCCAATGGGTGGCTAGTGCCATGCAGAGTGACAATGTTTTGATGAGTGTTACAAACTAGACATTTAGTGAGACGAATACCACTGTTCTACATGACGTTATTGGCGTGTTTCATTAGTGCGGGACCTTTATTTATTGGTATCAGCAGCAAGGGAGCAAAGCATCCATTTTATAGACAGCATTATAATGACTAGATCTTCCAAGCCTTTTATACTATTATTAGGTACTTATGTCAGTATCAAGATAATTTTTTTTTTTTTGTATACCCTTTTATCCAATTCATACGATTAATGTCAGTATCAAGACATTTTTTTTTTTTTTTTTGTATACCCTATTATCCAATTCGTATGATCATCATAAAAAGCTAGTTGTAAACAAGAATAAAAGTATAGCAGGTGGGAATATGAGACCTGCACCTCTCTCTCATTGACATAGGTAGAAAAAGCTAAAACTATTTGTCAACCATAGGAATGCTATGAATGCATAGATCTGCTTATTTGCTGATGGGGGTGACTGATTCTCTGCAAGAAAGTAATCATCATGCTAAAAATGTTTTTGTAAAGAAAGAAACTTACATTGTCCCAATGATCAAATTGATATCGCTGTCTTTTCATGTACCTGTCTACTTCTTCAATTATTGAATTCTCCTCTTCTTTGGTGATGAAATCTGGGAAAACAGTCATATACTGTGATAAAATGTCTTGAATTTCACGATTTTGACTAGAAACATAGCCCTGCACCTTTCTTTCATTAGCATCATCATGAGTTGAAAATGATAATCTAGGGGCACAAAGTTGTTCTGTTTTACTAGTCCTATTAATGTCACTGAAAATATGTTGTGAAGAACCAGGACTTGTAAATGATCGGGACAATTTTATTGTTGGAACAAGTGACGAACGAATAACACTAACTGGAATCCTCATCCTGTCGAACAGTCTGACTATTCATTCAACTCTTCAACTAACAAAGGTATTATACTAGATCTATATCGTAACTTCATGTGGGAAGTAAATCATTGTCAACCATTATTCCGAATTGAATTAAGAGGTGAAACTGAAGTATGAAACTCGAGGAAAAGTAAATTTCCCAGATGATACGAGGAAAGCAAGAAATGATGCGGACAGTGGTTTGCTGCTCCTAAGTCGTTACAAGGGCAGAGTATTGAGCATTGAATTTCCTTCTTTCACTTTCGTTTTCTACTATTCATTTTTAAAAAGTAGACTATTAAATATAGATCAATGTAACAAACCTGTTTCCATTCCGAGCTTCACTACTATTTATTGAGAAAAATCAGTACTATTTATTTTTAAAAAGTATTCTTAGAAAAATTGTATTGATTTATTTCCATATTATTCTTAATAATAAGCTGTAATGATATATTTATCTGTACAGATTTTAGGTCTTGACTTTTGGTGTACCTCAAGATTTTCCGGAAGTGAAAGAGGGGAGGTAATTGTCACCCATAGCAACGAAAATAACGCGTCCAGTCTGTTGCTGTTGGAATCGGTCTGCTCTGAAAGAACCTTGGAGTAAAGTGAGTATTTGTGAATTTTATCAATATTTGAATGGTTTATTCGTTAAGGGGTGAAGTTAATTCTCTTTAGTTATGATAAATTCAAGGGACCGTTTCTAACAGTACCTTTTCTTGTTGGCATTCTCTCAATATTGCTTCCTACCAATCAACTAATCTAGGAGATCTAGAATCTAGTCTAGATCTAGATCTAATCTAGTCGTATTGTTATGATGCGAATGTAAACTTTGGTGATAAGTTTAAGTTTCATTCTTAAAAACCTTGATGTGTATATAAAATTTAGAATGATATTTAGATCTGGATCTAGATATCTAGATCTAGATGTTAAAAGATGTTTAGTGTTTGGCCTTTATTGCCCTCTACTAACTAGATCTATACAATTATTACAATTGTTACTTCCACTTCCAAAGGACAAAACAAAATTGAATTGACCATTTATGATTATGTGGACCAGTATTGAGATTAAATACCCAGATTGTTATCTGTTACAATTGTTAGAATATGAAATATCTTTACATATATTATTTTTCACAAATCTTTGTCCTCTACTAGATCTAGATTCTAATCTTAAAAATAAAATAAAAAATAAAAAGTTTACAAACCAAGCTAAGCTGAGTATCCTCTTGTCAACATACTAAGAGTAGCTCTTGTATTTGAACTCAGTGTTGTAAATTTAATTTTCTGTTTAAGTGGGATAAGTATTTGGATGTTAATGTTGTAAGTTTAAGAATCTCTTTAATGTCTTCATGTATCTTTACTGTATTTTACATTGATTGGTAGTTTATTCCATAATCTCACAAAAATAGTATTACATGTGAGTCTACATTTACAGAAGGCTTTGATTTTCATGCCATTTCTTTCTAAACACTACTTGTTATTTTCAGGCTTTATTTATCGTTGGCTATTTTGTAATTACTTTCCACTTTGAGGATAATTGTTTTTGCTCTATCTGGCTGTCATTAACAAAATGGAAATATTTACATGCAACAGACCTTTAATTTTAGTTAGGCATTTTGTGGTTCTAATTACAAAATATTTGTTACATAAACTTATTTATAATTAAATATCTGTAAGCTTCCACAACTCCTTTTCACATTTACCATCTCTCCTCCACCTACACAGAGGTGTTGAGTAAGAAGGGCATTCATCATGTCCATTGCCATCGCTCAGGCACGCCACATCTTTGGCTTGAAGCCAGGTGTGTCTGGAAATATTTGCTACCATGATGAGCAAACTATTGTATATCCTGCTGGCTCCAACTGCATTCTATACAACATTGATCAAAAGCTGCAAAAATTCATCCCAGGTAATGTGAACATGTAGATCAAGTGCCAAATGTGTCTAAAAATATTGGTAATATGAACAACAGGGTATATTATATCCTCTCTACTTTTTTTTCTAATTACTAAAACATTTAGAGAATAATTTGTAAGTTCCTGTCTCCATACTTTTATTTTTAAATGTTTGTCACCCAACAGACATATCAAAAAGGTTTGAATTGTTCAAATGCACTATTGGAAAATATTTTGTGAAATATTTTATACATAATTGTTTTTTATTGTTGTTGTTTTTTATTGTTGTTGTTTGTTTTTTTTTATGAGTTTTTCTTTCTTTCATCTTTTT
>JBCJKE010455257.1:0-10688 GCA_039654525.1 Melibe bucephala | reverse complement strand
TTAAGCAAAGATTGGTATGAAAAAAAGTATAATCACCAATACTGGATTTATCATTTTAAGCAAAGATTGGTATGAAAGAAAGTATAATCACCAATACTGGATTTGTCATAATGAATCTTAGTTATATAATTACAGTAAATCACTGATATAAAGAAAAAGCTCAGACAATGCAATTAGTTGAATTAGTTCTTTATATCAGTAGTTCTTAGTTTCAGTGGCACATGATAGTAATAGTATACATAATGATATATAAGGTATAGTTTGTCCCATACACACAATTTGCGTTATATAGTACTTACTATGAATAGGATGGTCGCTTTTTGGAGCTGATTATTACTATTAGTATTACTATTACTGATAGTAGGTTTCAGGAAACATACCCTTCTAGCTTAAAATCATGTTTGCAACAACTGGACATGAGATGTCACTAGATAGATCTAGGTCTTTGATTGATTTAAATTAGCCTATCATTGTCATCACCAATCACCACCGTCTAGAACTGGTACTAGATTGCCTCTCGCAACGCATGTAGGACCCAGGCACGCAAAGCATGCCTATCCTTTCCCTTTCCCCTTCCCCATGCAAAGGGCAAGCCCAAGGCGACTATGTCCATGTATACTACGTCTAAATGTAGCACTATCAAGTATTGTATGTTTGTTACAGCTATGGCCTAGCCAAACAACGAAAAGATTCAATTCCATCTTGTAATTGTAATTGTGTCTGTAAGTAAGTGTGCAGAGTGGACACAGTGTAGGCACTAGGCTGACTAAGCAAGACTCGCATGGCAGTTACTCAACACTGAGTTCCGTCAGTCACAAAATGACTGGTTCATTACTTCAGTCACAAATAAGAAGGAAAAACACTTCTTGGGCAAGAAAAGGAGTTTGTCTCATTTGTCTTTTCATTATCAAATGTTCGCACTAAATGCATCAAAATATTAGTGATACAAATAGAGTGAAAAGTGGGGCAAAGAAATAGGTTCGTTATTTCTGTCAATTCATTTCAAGTTCAAGTGTGTTCTTTATAAGTGTGTTCTATTGGGTGTGTGTATATTATATAATATATGCAAGTTTGGTCCAAAACAAAGACAATCTGCAAAAATATAGCCTACTTTTTCTTCATTCTCTCCGTTACCAAGATTCCCAGCCACACTGGCAGCACCAAAAGCAACTGACAAAACATGAGGAAAATCAACAAAAAGTTGAATCATTTGCCGACATGACAACATACAATTATGCCACACACTATAATTAGTCTGAATCTTCTGCCCCCATGTTGAGATGGTGAACAAGGCCTGTTCCTTATTACTATAAGTGTAAGTGTAAGGCACTAGCACTTTGATTTTGATGGTCAACTTCAACTTCATGAATAACAAATACACCTACAAACAACATAATCAATTCATCCTCACTCATGGAGAAATTTCAATTTCAGTATAAGAAAACACCAGTAAGATAATGAATTTCACAAATTCTTTATTTCAATATTCAATGATTGTATCATGCAACATTGAAATTGAAGTTCATCAACACTGCTGAACAGCAATATTTCAATCTAAAATTGAATGAATGAATGTGGTTGTCTGGCTGTTGGAAAATGATCCAAATATCAATTGTTTGAGCAACGGTATCTAGTTTCACTTGGACAGTAAAATTAAAATAATATTAATAAAAATAGAAAAATATTAAATAAGCAAATTTATAGTTCACCTTCCGTCTAGAACTCCAGGCGCTTTGGCATTGGTCTATAGTCATTCCACACTGCTACCTTGCTACATATTGGTTTTTTGTATTAACTGTAAGTTACGACTAGATTAATATTAATATTATTATGGAAAGCTCAATGAAAATCAACACAGGGCTGTCTCTAGCCTACAGTGCTTACCTTACAGATAATTTGTGGCTCTGAAAAAATTATAGGAATTTAATATGAACCCATGACTATGAAATTACAAAATGCCTTGAAATAACTTCAAATTGTCTTCAAATAACTGAGCGTGCTATAAATTTTCTTCTAATAAAAATTGGTAAATGTGTTTTCAGTTTAGGGGGTGGGGGGAGCGTGAGAAAAGTCCAACTGAGCAGTATAAATATGATGTAGTGAAAGTAACTTGACATGTTTTGTTGTGCATTTTCTCTAATTGTGTGGTTCAGCAGTCCAATGGTGTTGGTATATTTTGAAATGTTTGGAATTTCTGATCATTTGATGAACTAGGAATTTTTCCTATCAATTTCTGTCCTTACCAATACCAATCTTCCTCTACTGCTCTAATTTTGAAAATTTCAACAAGCAGATTCAATACATGATAGTGATAGTGATAGCAACAAGACTTAGATCTAGATTTGTCTAGAAGACATTCATCGCCATGCTGAAATTTATCCATGTAAACATTTGTAGCATTATACTATTAAATACTATGGAGGAAAGGCTTAACAATTATTTACCTGCAACTTCTACATTATATGGTGCCTGTTTATCACGCCGTTACTGTTAACATTTTATCTCTGAAACTGAAAGCCACATCTAATTTTTTGTTTTAATCGCTACGGACTAAGCCATTGGGATTCTTTAAGATTTGTACGTTTCACTAATTTCAGAAATACCTTACACTAGTTACACTACATCCAGATACCATAGCCAATTGAATCCAAATCTGAAGTCCATTGTATTTGGGAACATTTCCAAAGCCAGTGTCTTATCAAAATACAACTTCAATTTCCATGATTCCCATGACATAGTTTTAAAGGTAAAAAATTAGAAGGAAAACATAGTAAGAAAACACCATCTCCCTAAAATAGCCAACGTTTTTTATTGGAGTAAAAACAGTAATAGATGGGGCCTATAGCCCAATGGCGACAACCAGTCAATTTTTTTGCCGTTCACTGCACGGTCCAGACAACATTGACTACACTACTAGTACTAGTTGCAGGAACTGGCACCACAGAAATATAAAGGTATCCCACAAAAGATTGTTAACTGTCACAAATGAGTACTTAAATCATAAAATATTCAACACATCAATTAATTTACAATATGCCAAATATAATATTTAAATGACTGAGAAAAATTATGTGCATAACTTAGTTGGAAAATTTGAAAATTATATATATATATATAACAGTATGTATATAATATATACAGTCAGACATCCATGTTCTTGATTTCACTCTCTACTAAAAACATCTACAATGTCATCAAGATTCCTAAAAACATTATTTCTCATTTTCATATCAAGGATCTGGTCATATCTAATAAGTAGGCATGTGTATAGCCAAACACAAATAGAGAGAAAAGTGGGGCAAAGAAATAGGTTCTTTATTTCTGTCAATTTATTTCAAGCGTGGTCTTTATAAGTGTGTTCTACTACTGTGTGTGTATGTGTGTATTATATATAATTATATACACACAAAAAAAATATTATATATATAATATATATATATATGCAAGTTTGGTCCAAAACAAAGACAATCGGCAAAAATATACTTTTTCTTTATTCTCTCTGTTACCAACCTTCCCAGCTACACCGGCAGCACCAAAAGCAACTGACATTGTCAAAACATGTGACAAAACATGAGGAAAATCAAAAACAAAAGTTGAATCATTTGCCGACATGACAACATACAATGCCACTATTTATTTTATTGCCACACTCTATAATCAGTCTCAATCTTCTGTCCCCATGTTGAGATGGTGAACAAGGCCTGTTACTGTTACTTGTTACTGTAAGTGTAAGGCTCAAGCACTTTGATGGTCAACTTCAACTTCATGAATAATAAATACACACATACATACAACATAATCAATTGAAATTTCTCCATGAGTGAAGATGAATTATTCATCCTCACTCATGGAGAAATTTCAATTTCAGTATAAGAAAACACCAGTAAGATAATGAATTTCACAAATTCTTTATTTCAATATTCAATGATTGTATCATGCAACATTGAAATTGAAGTTCATCAACACTGCTGAACAGCAATATTTCAATCTAAAATTGAATGAATGAATGTGGTTGTCTGGCTGTTGGAAAATGATCCAAATATCAATTGTTTGAGCAACGGTATCTAGTTTCACTTTGACTTTGACAGTAAAATAAAAATAGAAAAATATTAAATAAGCAAATTTATAGTTCACCTTCCATCTAGAACTCCAGGCGCTTCGGCATTGGTCTATAGTCATTCCACACTGCTACCTTGCTACATAGTGGTTTTTTGTATTAACTGTAAGTTACCACTAAATTATAGATTAACATTAATATTATGGAAAGCTCACTGAAAATCAACAGCAGAAGCCTGTCTCTAGCATACAGTGCTTCAAATAATTTGTGGCTCTGAAAAAAATATAGGAATTTAATAAGAACCCATGACTATGAAATTACAAATTGCCTTGAAATAATTACAAATTGCCTTGAAATAACTACAAATTGTCTTCAAATAACTGCTATAAATTTTCTTCAAATTACAAATCGGTAAATGTGCGTTCAGTTTAGGGAGTGGGGGGCGTGAGAAAAGTCCAACTGAACAGAAAAATATGATGTAGTGAAAGTAACTTGACATGTTTTGTTGTGCATTTTCTGTAATTGTGTGGTTCAGCAGTCCAACAGTATTGGTACATTTTGACATGTATGGAAATTCTGATCATTTGATGAACTAGGAATTTTTCCTATCAATTTCTGTCTTTACCAATCTTCCTCTACACTCTACTGCTACTAATTTTGAAAATTTCAACAAGCAGATGCAATACTGATAGCAACAAGACTTAGATCTAGATTTGTCTAGAAGACATTCATCGCTATGCTGAAATTTATCTATGTATAGTATAAGAATTAGTATTAGACTACGGAGGAATGGCTTAACAATTATTTACCTGCAAATTCTACATAATAATAATACTACATAATAATAATATGACGCCCGTTTATCATGCCGTTACTGTTACCATAAAAAATAACTTGCATTTTTTCTCTGAAACTGAAAGCCATTTTCCCACATCTAATTTTGTTTTAATCACTACGGACTAAGCCTTATGATTCTTTACCTAACAACATTGAAACTGGACGTGGAAGCTTCAGCGCTATATAAATCGATTGCATTATTATCATTAAAGATTTGTACATTTCACTAATTTCAGAAATGTCTTACACTACATTCAAGATACCATAGCCAATTGAATCCAAATCTGAAGTCCATTGTATTTGGGAACATTTCCAAAGCCAATGTCTCATCAAAATGCTACTTCAATTTCCATGATTCCCATGACATACTTTCGAAGGTAAAAAATTAGAAGGAAAACATGACATCTTGTGAAAACACCATTTCCCGAAAATAGCCAACGTTTTTTATAGGAGTGAAAACAGTAATAAATGGGGCCTACAGCCCAACGGCGACAGTCAATTTTTTTGCCGTTAACTGCATGTTCCAAACAACATTGACTATAATTACAATGCCACATCTTGAGAACACAGTGAAAAACTTAATGACTTAATGCTTCATATAAATTCACTTAAATATGACATATTGTGTATTTTCAATGTGAGACGCTAATCGCTTTCATTAACTTCAATTAAATGTGGTTTTTGATTGAGTTTTGTTTTTTAACTATCCATCCATTCCATGATCATTTGCTCACTCACTCTGGGGTATTTGGCTCTCCTCCATTTAAAAACATTTTCCATGTATCCACCAACAACAAAAGGCCCAATCTAGCAGGCTATTGAAATTTCAGACCCAATGTTGACTCACTCACTTTTCAATAATTAACTGTAATAAGGGAGAGGAAAATAACCAACAAATGATATCTCCTTTTCTGTCTCATATTCCAGCAAAACTGTGTACACATGAGTGGGAGATTTGCGCTGAATTTCACTGACACTAGTATATCAAAACAATAAAATGTTATCACTGAACAAAAAAAACACAAAAAACAAAAAAAGAAAAAAAAAAAGAAAAAGAAAGATAAAAAGAAATAATGATAATGACTAAAAAGTATGCAATCTTCTGCTACGTATCCAGGAGTTCAACACAATATTCAAGCAATGTACTAGAATAGTACTGAAAATTTAACATCACTTCTATTGTCAGATTGGAAATTTGGTCTCATTTCAATGATGGAAGTGACTTGAAGAAAATAAACAAAGAATTAAAATTGACATTGACATAACATGAAAATTAACAATAGGACAAATGAGGGTGTAGACAATTGAAAATTTAAAAACATAAATTTTATTATCACAATTCCATGAATGTAGGCTATTGAAGGCCTATTGGTTTGAACAGGACAGTATTTGATGGAAAACAATTTGGAACCAATTATCAATTCACAGTGGGTTTTTCGTGCTTAAAAGTTTATTATTCCAATTCAACCAATTGCTCCGTTCATTCAATCAACTTGGTCACTCACCAGCTTCTTTGCTTGCTTATACTATATCAGCTTCAGCAATTGACAAATAAGCAAAGTGATAAAAATGAGACAAGAAACTATTGAAGTACTAAAACCATATGGATATGTAACAAGGAAACAGGGTAGCATTGATTACTTATGTGAATAAATTAATGAAAACAGCAATGCATGGACTCAAAGATTATTCTTACATACTCAACATTTGTTATAAAAAAATGAAATACAACATTTCCAATAATGGCAACAACCGAGTGAAAATTCATAAATGTGTAGGAACCTAGTTTTCATCTTCTGATACATTCCATCCACTGCTCACTCTAACTCACTTGCGACTGCACTATTATTCAAGGTCCTTTCCCCAAGGTCTAAGTGACTAAGGTATTTTAAACATCTTCACAGGAAAACGCCTGAATTATCAATCAATTACATTGATATTATGAATCATAGCATGTGAATAAGAAATGAAGACTGATCAAATGACTTGAGAACAGGAACGTGAAGGGGGAAGCAGTTGAAGAGTGGACTCCAGGCAGGCTATTCAAGTTTACCAAACAAGGGTTGCAGGAACTGGCACCACAGAAATATAAAGGTATCCCACAAAAGATTGTTAACTGTCACAAGTGAGTTTACTTAAATCATAAAATAAACACATCAATTAATTTACAATATGCCAAATATAATATTTGAATGACTGAGAAAAATTATGTGCATAACTTAGTTGGAAATTTGAAAATTATATATAACAGTATGTATATATACAGTCAGACATCCAAGTTCTTGATTTCACTCTCTACTAAAAACATCTACAATGTCATTAAGATTCCTAAATACATAATTTCTCATTTTCATATCAAGGATCTGGTCATATCTAATAAGTAGGCATGTGTATAGCCAAATAGCTAATGTCAATGTCACTGTGACAACACATCACAACTTTTTCATATTCCAGAGCAGCTTGATGTAGTAATAAATTTGCAAAAGACCATGTTTTGTTGGGGCTTTTCTCTTCTTTGATAAACTTCCCATTGTATCATCTTATCTATCCACTGGCCCACAACAAAAGCAAGACATCTAAAGACAGTAAACGTTATCATTTCAAGTTTCATCATAACCATACAAAGAAAGACTTGTTTTGTCATCGCCTGGTGTAAAGTCCAATTCTTAGTGGCGATCATCATCGTCCTCGAGATCAGTCCCGTACTGGGGAGAGGATGGCGAGTAGGAAGGAGTGTTTGGCGAATACTGAGGGGAGGTCGGTGAATATCCCGGAGAGACGGGTGAGGAGGTGGGCGAGGTCGGCGAATACTTTGGCGATGAGGGGGAGTAAGACGGGGAGGTGGGGGAGTAGTTGGGAGAGGAGGGGGAGTAAGTTGGGGAAGTGGGGGAGTACTGCGGAGACGATGGGGAATAGTTTGGGGAGGTTGGACTGTAACGTGGGGAGGTGGGCGAATACTTGGGAGAGGAGGGAGAGTACGAGGGGGAAGATGGTGAGTAAGAAGGGGAGGATGGGGAGTACTGAGGAGAGGAAGGGGAATATTTGGGCGAGCTCGGGGAGTACTGAGGGGATGATGGAGAGTATGAAGGGGAGGTCGGAGAGTAGGAGGGGGACGAGGGGCTGTACTTTGGAGAAGACGGGGAGTAAGATGGAGAAGAGGGGGAGTAGGACGGGGATGTGGGAGAGTAATTTGGGGATGACGGGGAGTAGGATGGGGAAGAAGGTGAGTAAGATGGTGAGGTCGGAGAGTAAGAGGGAGAAGTTGGGGAGTATGATGGGGAGGTTGGAGAGTAGTTGGGAGAGGAGGGGGAGTACGAGGGTGAAGTTGGGCTGTAAGCTGGACTGGTGGGAGAGTAAGAGGGAGAGGTTGGGGAGTACGAGGGGGAAGTGGGTGAGTAGGAAGGAGAGGTTGGGGAGTAAGAAGGAGAAGTTGGGGAGTAGCTTGGAGAAGTCGGAGAATAGCTGGGGGATGTGGGAGAGTAGGACGGCGAAGTGGGTGAATAGGAAGGACTGGTGGGGCTGTAAGAGGGAGAGGTTGGGGAGTATGACGGTGAGGTCGGGGAGTACGAGGGAGATGTTGGACTGTAAGAGGGCGAAGTCGGAGAGTAGCTTGGAGAGGTTGGAGAATAACTGGGGGAGGTTGGGGAGTATGACGGTGATGTGGGAGAGTAAGATGGCGAAGTTGGCGAATACTTGGGGCTGGTCGGAGAGTAGCCTGGACTGGAAGGAGAATATGATGGCGAGGTTGGAGAGTACGAGGGCGACTGAGGTGTCGGTACAGCGGGTGATGACGGTAGGTAAGCTGGCGAGGCTGGGGAATAGGATGGTGACTGAGCTCCTCTAGGCGAAGGAAAGTACGGAGAGCTAGGTGAGGCCGGCGAACCCGGCTGCGGTGACCAGGCCGGCGAATACCCTGGAGAGTAGCCTGCCTCGCTGGCCGCTGATGGAGAGAAGCCTGCACCGCCAGGGGTCATGCCACTGCCCACGCCAGGGGACCACGTGCTGGCATAGCCAGGTGTGTTGGCAGCTCCCCACGGAGTCATCAGGGGCGACATGGAGCTGGTCGGGGAACTACCGGCACCAAAGAGCATACCAGTGCCTGCACCTGAAGAGATTGTAAAACAAAAAAGATTGATATGTAGGAAATGTGAACAATTTCAAAGATGCAAAATTAAGGCAGTGCTTCGACATTTAGACCTCAACAAGTATAAAAGATAAAAGGAATGAATAAATTAATTGAAAATACAGAGGGAGAGACAAGGGAGAGGAGAGAGATTGGGAGAAAGAAAAAGGTGGGACAATGCAAAGATGGAGAATAGGGGAAGTGAAGAGTGAAGAGGATAGGGAAAGAGGGAAAGAGGAGAGGAACAGAAAGACGAGGCACAGAAAGAAGGAGGGCGAAGGAAAGGGGGGGGGGGGGGGGGGGGGGGGAGAGAGAGAGAGAGAGAGGGAGAGGGAGAGGGAGGGAGTGTGTGTGTGTGTGTGTGTGTGTGTGAGAGAGTGCGACACGACAGAGACAGTAAGAGAGAAATGAGAGAATGAGAGAGAGAGAGAGAGAGACCGCGCAGCACAGAACAGGTAGATATTTTTTATCATTACAAACCGCCTCTAACTTACCGGCCATGAATCCAGCGCCCATGTTGGTGGGTATTTCCATGCCGTACTTGCATTTCTCTGCGTCCAGGAGAAGTTCAAAGCACCCAGTCCCAATCTTGGCTAACTGACCCAGCATGATGTTTTCTGACACACCTTTCATAGGGTCTATCTCGGCATGCGAGGACGCTTCCATCAAAATGTCAACCTGAACACAAACACAAATATTACAACATGTAACATTTATCAGTGTCTATCGACATAATACAGAGCTGCGACATAATACAGAGCTGCTAGCACAAAAATGGTTGAACATCAAAGTGAAAATCAAGGGTTTAAACCAAAAATGAGGGATGAGCTCATCAAATACTAATGAACTTCATCAAAGCCTTTGCATAATTTAAGAGGAGGGTTACGCCTACTTTCAGAACATTTTTCCAACATTCAAACCGAGAAAGAAAAAGGCAAGATTCAAAATATACCATGAGGCACAAAACAAAATACCATTTCTAATCCTGTATAAGTTCAGATTAAGAAGCAGTAAGTGTTTTACCCTAAAATTTCCATCAGGTCAGAAATACAAAACAAGAGTAAATTCAACGTGAAATCTTGTAAATACTATTTAATATAAACCCCGGTTTGTGTAAAATCAATTACTTTGCAAATGTCTTCATAAAAGCCACTGTACCCTGACGTCTTCCAAAAAGCACAAGATGATGAAATCCATTTATACTTTAACTCACCGTTTCTTCAAAGGAACACCTGGCCAGGGCACCGGTTTCTTGTCTGTTGATGCCGTGACGGGTGATGGCCATCAAGTGACCTTTGGAGGTCATGATGTCGCAAAGAAGGGCCAAATGACGGTAGTTGACATAAGAACCATCAAAGGAAATCACATGGTTCATTTCCTTCTCAATGGCTTTCCGTACAGCTTCAATTCCAAGGGTCTAAGTGAAAGGATGAAACAAAAAAAAATCCTCGTAAACATATTTATGAGGAATGTCCGAATCTTGGGTACTAAAAAAAGTCTTTACGGGAGGAGTGGGGGGAGAGAAAAGAGAAAGAACAAGAAGAGAGAGAGAGGGAAGGGGGTAGAGAGAGGGAGAAAGAGAATGGGAAAGAGAAAGGGAGAGAGGGGAGAGAGAGAGAGAGAGAGAGAGAGAGAGAGAGAGAGAGAGAGAGAGAGAGAGAGAGAGAGAGA
>JBCJKE010455146.1:0-14301 GCA_039654525.1 Melibe bucephala | reverse complement strand
TGGGCACCCACACTTCTCTTAGAATACTAGCCCAGGCGTAGCAATTCCATTGCTACAAGATCGTCAGCATTGACGCAGAGTGCCTACTAGACATGCTATTACAGTGATAACACAAACTCCAAGGGACCAATGAAACTGGTTCGTGGGACCAAGAATTTGTGTTGAGAGTAAGAGGGTTGAGGAAAAAGAAGACAACCTGATTCAAAATTCGGGGCAATAATTTTACTTGTGTCATCACGGGTAGTGAAGATCTAGTTGATCGGAGTGCGTTGAATAAATGATGCTGCTATGGTGCAAGCAACTCGACACGTGCTTAGTCCACTGAGGTCGACCAAAAAGAAAGGACGGGTGTCTGGAAAAAGGTGGAGAGGGTGTTAGCGGCAAACAATGATGTGACCGGTGGAGGCTGGGGCTACCTGTTAGAGGCGTCGATGCCTCAGCGGTGAGTACAACTCGACAATGAGTTGAGTCAAGCAGCGTTGACCATGGTCACTGTTTGGATGGGTGACTGCATGGGTTCCGCTCCGAAAAACCATCGTTCACTGGCGTTGTGTCCTTAGGTAAGACACTTTACTCCGCTTACCTCAATCGACTCAAGTGTGAATGTGTACCCGGCTATAGGCAGTGAAAGATCTTGTCAGTTTGTTAGCATGACGCGTCTAACAGGCAGCTCTGCTGTATGCTCTCCAGAGAGTTGAGAAGGTGCTGGAATGAAAAGGCCTGCTGGGGTGGGGAGGGGGGGGGTAAAATGTCTAAGAGCTTTGAGCTTGCAATCTGCGAGGAAAAGCGCTATATTTATTATAAATGCCATCTTTACCTTTTTTTCTCCTTTTTTTTTGTTGTGTTTTTACCTATTCTGAGTTTCCTAGGGAAGAGGGCATCATCACACGCTAAGTGACACGCGATGGGAACACGATGCCTACAACGTACGGCAGGTTATGATCAACTGCCTCTTAGAACTCTCCTTTTCTAGGAGGCAGTGGTGTTTGATTCGCTTGTGTCCCCGTCACTGCTCCCTCTCCCTTTGTGCGCAGAGGCGGCTTTTCAATTTTAACACGTGCACGTCGCATGACTCGCAGCGCGCCCGGAACACTGTTGGTGCAAGAATAAATGGGAAAACTTGGGGGGAAAAAGATTACCGGAACGTGAAGTGCCGGTTTCGATTCGTTTTAACAAGATCTAGTAAAATTTGAGTTCGTGTTATAGAATAGTGCATTAGTTGAATAAAGAATGGAAAAAAAAACCCAATGATTCGCGTAATTTCGTGTTAAGGACCGACTTTGTGTAAAACGGGTTCGTATTAAATGAATTCCACTGTTCTTTTTTAATTCAAATTTAATAAAGGCTTGTTTTTCTTCTGTAAAAAGTTTCTAGGTTGCTTTTGTAGACGATGAATAAACAGGGCACTGTGGGATATCCGATTCTACAACTGCGCTATAAGAGGACTCACTGTCAATGATTGTTAGTTGGTGCGGTTTTCAACAATTAAACACTCCGATCCATACGTTGATGCTTTCTTCATTTGTACCATGCCGTCGATTACTCATATTGTCACGATAGCTGAAGTCAATGAAAGACCACCAAGACTACAGAGCTGAGCTCAAGATAGGAAAGCATGGACAAGAGTGACAAACATCACGAAGAAATACTATAGAATCAGAACAATGTTCAGGGCACGACTATCTTCCCTTATACCTATACCATACCGTCCAAGTTGGTGCACGGGAAATAGTGAACAGCTTAGGCGAAAGCTTTTAAGAAGTCTTTTATAAAGACATGAGGTTATTGGCCTTTTTCGCTAGGAAATTAGACACAGCGCAACATAGCAATTACTTTTACATAGTGACTAACTACTTACTGACATAAGATCAAATTTTTAATTAAAAAATTTGAAACGCGACTCTCATATATAGTAATGATAAGATGTAACAACATTATTACTCACAATTATAGTATTTAATGGAACAACACCATTACACAGAAGAATATTAATTATTTCATAGCTCACCATTTTGACAATAGACATCAACATTATATACATGTAAATAGATGTGACAATTGGGATCTAGAAAGTCTCAATGAGCCCCAACAGGAATATGATTAATGTAAACATGGAACAATTTAATAAGCAAAAATGTGCGTTATACTCAAGGGGTGGGTGGGTTGATAAAGAATTAAGAAAATGTGGATACACGATACGTTATGTAAGCTATCGTACAAACACAAAGAACAAATTAACAAAGTAAAAGTGTGGATCCATACTGCGTTATAAGTTATACATCGTACAGATACACACGGGACAATTTAATAAAGGAAAAGAGTGATCCATACTGCATTATAAGTTATACATCGTACAGATACACAAGGAACAATTTAATAAAGGAAAAGTGTGATTCATACTGCATTATAAGTTATACATCGTATAGATACACAAGGGACAATTTAATAAAGAAAAAGTGTGAGTCCACCATGCGTTGTAAGTTATGCATCGTACAGATACACACGGGACAATAATTTAATAAAGAAAAATAGTGGATCCACCCTGCGTTATAAGTTATACATCGTACAGATACACAAGGGACAATTTAATAAAGAAAAAATGTGAATCCACCATGCGTTATACACCGTACAGTTATATATATTGGACAATTTAATCAAGAAAAAGTGTGGACCAACCGTGCGTTATATACCGTGCAGAATATAAGGGACAAGTTAAGAAAGAATAAATGTGAATCCACCACGCGTTATACACCGTACAGTTATATATGGGACAATTTAATAAAGAAAAATGCGATTCCGCCCTGCGTTACAGTTATAGTCCGCGGGCTGGAAAACAATCCCCCCCCCCCCCAACCTCCCTTTTTCCGGACTGTGGAGGAAGAGGGGAGAGAGTGTATGAATCCTATATTTTCAAGTACATGTATCTGGACACCTCAACAATACGCTTCCACTTGTTTTCCAAATTGCTAGTGTCGCCATCATTCAGTTATGGCCCCTTAAAGTTACAGGTCATCAGGTGCAAAAAAAATTCAAAATCTTGTAACTATAGATTCAGGATTTTAAATGCTGTCCAAGTTGTATAATGTTATTCAAAATTATTTTGTCTAGAATTTCAAATTATTACAATACTTATGATTTTTAAAAATCATGTTTCTTAACGGAATATAGCAAAATATAATATCCCTTTTCATTTTTCTCAAAACAACAATTTCAAGTACAAGTTTCTAGCAAAGACATTTGTTTGTCCGATTTCCAGTGTTGTTTTAATTGAGTTACGACCCTTGAAATGGCACAAGGTGCAATGTTTTTTTAAAGTATATTATGATTTCTTATTTTTTACTGCAGCCTGATCTGAAACATTCAAATATGCCCTTTTTATAATTTAAAGGGGATCACTGATTTTCTAGTTATATAAAATTGGTTCTCTTTATTTTTGAGATTCATACAATGATATTAATTTTTGAAGCCGTTAAATTCCTAAACACGTTAGTGAAGTATTGAATGAACCTTCTGATTTCTCTCCGTAGGTAAAGAAAATAGTTATTCCCCGAACGCATATGAGCGTAAATAACAGTTATCAACCAGTTATTATTAATATAAATCCACTTTGCCACGTTTTCAGTGTTGCTATCATTGCGTTATGGCCCTTGAACTGAACGTCACTAGTTGAAATATAATGAAAATGCATGGTTTTATAATTTCTTGGAAAGCATGGTCTAAAACACATAAAGATGATATGTACCTATTTTAAATGTGATTTGACAGTCCATTTGTTAAGTATTTTCGCTTTAACCCAGTTTAATTTGGTGATTGATATAGCGATTTTAACTTTTCAAACTCCTTTATCTCAAATTGGCTTCCAAAAATACATATGTCTAAGATACCTTTATGTTGTCCGTTAGATGACAAAAATAATTATTCTCCGAATGCATGCAATTATCGACAAAGTTTAGCAAACAAGTATTAATATCCACCCACTTGTTTGCCTAATTTACAGTTGTTTTTTTATCGATTTATAACCCTTGATTGTCATTTGATGGAATGTATGTTAATGAATGGTAATAAGTCCGTTTTAGCACTTTTCCGTTTCCACTTCGATACACCAAGGACTTCCTTTCTGGCATGGTGAATCTTTTCCTGCTGTTTTAACTCCATGAAGTGGTCGTTGGCGTTGGTAGGGAGAATACCTAAAAAATCAAAATTTTGAAATTAAAAGGCAATAGTTCTACCTTTCGTTTCCACGGATGGAATCTATAATGGGTATTTTACTTGTCTCCCCAAAATAACAGCTGTCTTTACAGAGTTATAGTCCTTGAAAAGTAATTAGTAATTCTCGTACATGAATAAACAGTTGGCAAACATATAACAAGTGAAATAACATTCCTGGGGGGGGGGGGAAGGTTGGTCCAACTATTAAAGAAAATATGGGTATTGCACTCCCCCCCCAACCTCCCCACTTAAGGCCAAAGGGGAGTGTCAAAAGAAAGCGAGATGAGTGCGATCAAATCAGATGTCAAGGAAATGAGGATGTTACTTGCTCAGTTGGAAAACAGGGAAAGGGTAGAGAATAAAATAGTAAATACTAGTTGATGATATATCGTATATCAGAGTACATGGAGACTGAAAAGCTTGGGGAAACCTAAGCCATAACAATAACATATTGTCTTTGCTCTAAGGGATTCCAGTCTCTAGCTGTTATCTGGTCAAAGAGCATCGTTAGAAAATACCCCGCCATGACCGACAAGATCGAGATGTAGTAATGGTATTTTATGTTCATGGTTTCCCTCAGTCCAGCAGAATTCAAATCTGGATGACTTTTCCTAGTGGGCCGTTGTGGGTCCGGCTCACTGTTGTAGATAATGGCCCCCGAGTCTCTTGGAACATCCCAACAGCGATGTGTGTTAGACCAAAGCGGGGGATAAAGGGGCTTCCGGGAGATCACAAGACAGAAGTATAGACTGTCATTGTTGAAAGGAAAGGGAATTTCAGACCACAAAAGTTGACCAAGATCGTTCCAAGGAACAGTTCTTTCATCTTGGAAATGAATGAAATAAAAATCTGATTTTACTTCATACACAATCGAATACTGAAAGACCATTGAGAAGAGATTCATGCGTTTTAAGTACAAAAGATAAATGCGACTGAAGCGAATATTCCAATCACCCATAAATTGTGAAAGTCTTTCAATAAAAGGTCTACAAACGTTTTGGACCAGTTCTTCCCTTTCTAAGATCTTGGCAGCAGGAGGCAATAGAAAAGTTATGAAGAGTTTCAACGAACAACCTTCACTTGGAACTTTTTCTTCATTGGAGTGGCATTTTGTGACAGCACATGCCGTGTTTGGAACTTGTCCAAAGGGTCCAGTAACCCTGCTTTCATTTATGAGTATAGCTAGAGGGTTGGTCAGATTACAGGCTATGGTTTCCCACATTGGCATTCCCGAAAAGTAAGCAACACCTGGCTTGATCAATAAGTTGCTATTCGTGATATCCACTTTGAGAGCCATTAAACTAATATTCATAGGCATTATTATAGCAACGTTTGAAATGTATATGGGGTTAAGACCGATATTACAGGCTTGACAAAAGGGATTTTTAAAGTACTGCGCTGATTCAGGATCACCGAATATGTTTAATGTCCTCATGTAGAGTGATGTATGTTCACAAGCACCGTTCACGTAGCCATCTGTATAATTTGGAGGACATCTTGATATCGCATTCGATCGACAGGGACTTACGTTAGGATGAGCATGAAATCCGACTTTCGTGAAGTCCGCATACGTCAAAATACCCTCCAGGGTCGCCATCTGCTCTCCCGACAGCTTACGGCTATAATTGTATTCTACCCTCAAGTGTCCAGGTCTTGCTGATGACCATTGGGCGCCATTACAGTCAAAGACAGATGCGTTAGCAAACAAGATTCCCGTAGAAGTGTCTTCGATAGGAACACTAGACAGAATCCAGGCCAGCTTATCACTAATGGTTAATTCCAGGTTTTCTACCGATGCGTGCACAAGGAGACGTATTACGTCAATAGAATTGGCCCAGGTAGCCTCCTTTTGTTTAAGCCGTTGTAGAAGAGTGATTTTCGGTGACTCAAAGCTATACGAAGGCAAATTTGTGTGACGACATGAAGTGACCATGACGTTCCCGTATAAACATTCCTTATTCACCTCTTGGAGCCATGAGAAGTTACTTTCGATTTCATCTGTAGGATATTCAATACCCATGCATAGATCTATAAAATCCACGCAACACGATTTCAGTGCAAGGCAAGATGGTCGACAAGAACATATATGAAACTGAACATTCCCACACATGCCTTTACATGAATGCATCTTATAGTCAAATATCCCCATCGTGGATTTAGACATGTAGGTGAATATGGCGGAAGCTGATATAGATTGGGGTTTATCGTACCACCTTGGATATTGTACAGGGTTGTTTAGACCTTTGATATTCGTCGTGCTCGTTTCAGCTCCGGTGGTCATGTTGTTTATTGCACTTGGAGCGATGATCAAAGCGGCATTCATGGATGTTCTAGTGATATCAGAATGAGAAGAGTTATCCGGAAGCTGGTCTGGTGGAGTAAGCTCCCTTGCCCACGCAATGCCAGTGTTAGGTGGTTCCCTAGGAAACTGTCCGTGCCATTGAAGAAGGAAAACGGCAAATGCCTTTAAGATCTGGATACGTGGAACCATCTTTAGCTGGGACTACCTGTTTGTGGAAGATAGTATAATGAAGTGTATAACTGGTCGATGGGTTGATTTATCTGATCATGGAACCATTCCATCATTCATTCCTTCATCTACCTTTAAGTCAAATATATGGTTTTTGTTGACATTTTGGGAAAGAAACAAAGTGAGGCGTCCTAGCTCCCATTTACAGTCCCTATCCAGCGTATTTTTGTAGGAATTTAACAGATCTTTAGTAACGAAATAGTTTTATTTGCAAGCCTGTGTATACGTTATAAGTAGTAAATCGCATACAAAGTCAAACAACTATAATGCAACCATACAAAATAAGGAAAATCATAACATACCATATCATTGTGTGACTGATATCATGAGTTAACGTTTATTATACAAATCTTCACCTTAGAAATAAAGAATTCAATTTATAAGAATTGCCAATTCACTACTTTCCACCTGTAATGTGTGGAATTTGCCACTTCTAATTTTAATCTGAGAGTTATGTTATAACAATGTTCTTGGGAAGCACACAGCGGGCTGCATTTTAAATTTGGCAACACAACAGCTACAAGGCGCTTTGCAAAGTTTCCTGCGTTTGTGTGTAACAAGAGTCTGAGTCTTAGAGATTGGCGGTTTGGTTATCCACATAGGTCTCCATCTACCGGTAACGCTCTCCTTCGTCCATCCCCCCCCCTCCCCTACTTTGAAGGATCAGGAAGAACAGGACAGGTGATCAAGGTTTGTCCCCAAATGTTACCTGCTTAGTATGAGGCTCAAAGTATACGTTGGAACATACATTTCTGTTGAGGGGTGGTGGTGGTGGGTGGGGGCATGTATTTAAATCTTTGCCTTTTTAATAGAAGAGTTAACAGAAGTAATCTCTGAGTGTTTATCTTAACGGCGGACAACAAAGGCCTCTATTTTTACGACCTGATGTCTTAATCAGGTTTGGAAATGTTGATAAACGTAGAAAGGCTGGGTAGATGTGTGGAGAGTGTCGTCACACATTCCAAGCTGTTTTATTGCCTTAATCTTAAAATACTGAAGTGCTATCAAAACCTGTAATGGAATGAAAAGCTAACACATCTCCAGACTTTTCTAGGCCCAGGTGCTGTGCAATACGGTATTTGTCGAGTGTCGAACTCCATGCTCTTCGACTTGTATATTATGTCCCATACAACATAATACAATCGGGAGACATTATGTATGAAGGCAAAAAAGAATTATAAGGAATAAAACTGTGTTCTGCGTATTCATTGAATGTTGATGTAATACCCGGCCTCAATGATTGTACCATAAACACTCCATCAAGAATCAAGACATCAGTAGTGTGCGGAGAATTTGCAAATTCCAAGCAGTTCAAGATTTCTGAATTAGTTCTCTTATGCATGTGGCCGGCCGGAGATAAATTTGAAGGATATACACTGCTTTCGTTATGAAATAGATTTTCATCGATTTCTCTTCTAGCATGGCCTGAAAGCATCAAATATATCACCTGAGAACTTTCCTCTTTCAGTGTGGCGATTTCAGACTTCCCTGTTAATTTGGTTGAAAACATAGTTAATTTGCTGAGGTAGATCGTTGTTGACAAAGGAACGGAAATATTCTGTAATCTCTGTGATACAAATTCTGAGTACTTTTTCCTTCCTGTTTCAGTTATCGTCTTCACTGTGTGGACATCATTCTGGTCCATGATTTGGTATGTTTCGAGTGAAATTAAATCACCCGTGTCCTCCAAAAAGAGATTGCCATATTCAAAACAGAGAATATATTGATTAAAGAGTCTGTGTCTTCTTAAAACGTTTCTTGAAATTTATTGTACCGCTCGTGATGTTTGTTCTCTGCAAATACTGGTCTTTTTTCAAATTCTTCTGTGATTCGTGCAATTTCAATTCCTTTTACCATAAATCTTCTAAGATCTACAGGGTCTTCTGTGAGACCAATAACCCTACCATCACCTTTCACTGTGCAAATAAACTGCTCGTACATTTGATCAAGGGCAAGATATGAGAAATGCCATTCTTTTTTCATAGCGACAAATCGGCTCTCTATAAATTCTTTGTAAATGTGCGGGTGCAATTCCTTCAAAGCATACACATCACGCAAATGAACATGTAGATTGCTCGGAAAGTATATGATCTAGAGCAAAAATCCACGGATGTAGAAGTTGGAGGCTTTCAAGATATAAGTGAACGTCAGCACCACGGTTTCTATTCACAAATTGTAACACTAATAGCTTCAATTCCATTGTTTGGTGCCAATACATAAATCGAGGCTCTTTTTCTCTTTGCTGTTGAATCCAAACCTCAAGTGATCATGGTTTGTCGACTATGGTTGTTTTTAAGTACTCGTGGTAAGTCTATTTTAAAGGAGAATATAAAGCTATTGCTGTGATCTGATGCATATAACGGGTGTGAGTAAGATGTGCTGCTTTGAGAAAAGAGTTAGCGAGACTACTGGATACCGCTTCACTGTTAGTGAGAAGGGACGTAGAGCCTCTACCTTCAAGCCAGTCACCAAGACAACCGTATAACACTTTCTCTGTGTGCATGGCGCCAAGCTTCACAATAAACTAATCTTCACCAAGAATATTTGAGTACATTCCAATGGATTTTCTTAGCCAGAGTGAAGAGAGGCTGCTCCATGACTATGGCAGGTGTCTGTCCAGGATTGAGGTGGAAAACCATCATCGGAGAATGGGCAGATTCCCGGAATAGTGGAAACATCGAAGATGACGTCATAGGCATGTGTTGTGTTCTATGTTTGTTGGCATTGTATGCAGTCCAGGGAATCTAGTCACCTATGTCTATATTGTTCCCTTTTCAAAGAGTTCAATGGCGTGACTTAGCCAGCCATACGCATCAGATAAAATTAAAATACTCGTTGTATGTTAGACGGCAGTTCTGCCACCAGGTGCTGGAACATACTTGTGTATCGCATCCTTTGACAATGTGATCTGTTGGACATTTGTATATAAGTTTGGTAATTGATCAACGTGATCCTTACCCTTGACCTCAGAATTAATCATTACCTGAACATCAACAGGCTGTTCGTCGGTTTGATCTGCATGTTCAACTGTTGGAAGCTGAAGCACAGAAATATACGTGCCATGGAAGCTAGATCGGCTGGTCGTTGCTCGAGGATTGTGATCAATGTTATCAAACCACAGTATCGTGAATAGACCTGGTTTAGTTTGAAATGGTACAACTGCCCCCATTTCTTTATAATGGGCAATGACAGAATTTGCAAGATCTCTGATCAGTGTTTGCAGACGATTTTAATGATATGCAGAGCCCATTCTTGTGAAACATTTTAATCATGGACGCTTTTCTTGTCATGGCGTACAATTTCACTGCAATATGAATCGATAGAGGGGTTTCACGTTCTAAAATATGGCGAGGTATACAATCAGGATTGGGGGGCCAGATGGCTGAGCGGTTAAGGCATTGCACTGCCATCGAGCCCTGCTTCGTCATTTGGTTTTTTCTTCGGGCAAGAAAAGTCACCCTTATTGCCCGCCTTGAGCGCGGATTGCTCAGTGGTCATGGCGCTTGACCACTAAGCCAAAGGTCACGGATTCGTTCCCGACTGTGCAGGCTTGAAAAAAAAATCCGAGTATCTCGGGTTTTTTCCGCCTCCCTGTCCTGTGGTAGGCAGGATAAATGAGTGCCTAGTCCCATCGAAGATTGACGATAAACTAGGAGGTCCTATGTGCCTTTGCGCATGTAAAAGAACCCTCGGTGGTTAAAATCGAAAAGAGCTGGCCATATCGACCGCCACCCTGGCAAAATTCAATTCCTACCAACAATTCTTTCGAACCCAGTCACCCCTACAACGTTTCCTACCTCAGACTTATTGACTCGTTCATTACTCTGAGTTCAAATAGAAAAGGCAAAAATCAGAGGGGAAGAGAGTGTGGCCGGGCATCCATACTTTCTAAAAAAATACTAGCCCAGGCGTAGCAATGACGTTGCTACAAGATCGTCATTACTGACGCAAAAGGCCTCTATATAATCAGGATTGGATGACCTCTTTTTAACAGAATTAAAACTGACAAGTGTAACAAGTGACTTTTATCATTGCAATTGTTATCCCACATTGTGGTAAGCCGTTTTTTACATTGTTGGTAAAATCTACTCACAGGTTGTGTATGTCGAGTGTGTTCGGATTGTGAGCAACGCGTGTGTCGGTATACAGAGGGTCAATGTGTGTTGCTTGCGTATGTACACAGACGGATGTTTACCCAACCCACTTTTATTAGGATTCTTCTAGAATGTTGAAAGAATGAGTATATTCTAGCGGCAGTTTTTGTTTAGTTAAGATGGTGTAGAAGGATGGTGAAGGAGGGAGAATATTCTCGAGGTGATGTTTATCTATATAAGATGTTGTGGGGAGTCAGAGAGCGGTTAGCTTGTCAGCAGTCACTCAGTCGTTCAGTCAGAGAATGCATATAAAGCATTGTGTTATTATATTATCCTTTATACCTTGTATTTATTATCATTAACGTTTGATTCAAGTTTCAAAATCAGCGAGTTGCAGGCTTATCATCTTTATTTAATCCGTGACCTAGGTGAAAGTAGGAATTATATAGGAATTAGCGATATCAAGCTAGTTCTTCAAACCTTTGCCCCACCCTCAAGTCGTGACAACAAGCTGTGGCAATAGCTGTGCTGCAGTTGATGCTTTTTCGGGAGTTACGTTTTTGACAATACCTAGTCTTTCAACAAGCATCTGCATGAATGACAGTAGAATAGGTGGAATGGATTCAATTTAGGCAGTCTAGTGAAAATGTATCCTTAAACTCGTTCGTTTTTGTTTTGTTTTTGGTTTTTGTTTTGTTTTTGTTTTGTTTTTTAAAAATACATTTGTATGTCTGCGGAGTATATTCGTTGCTTGAGAAAGTATAAATACCTCTGAATGACAATCATAGCCAGGAATTTCCAGCAACGCTTTGCTAATATCACAATCGAATGCCAGTTCAACGTGTTTACTTCTGTCGCTTTCAATTTCTGTGAGATCATAAATAGCTGAAAGTAGAGGCTGTCTTTACCTCGTCGAATGACGGTATCCATTCAAACCAAGAGAACTCAAATGTTCTTTGTAGAGCTGAAATGATTCACTCATTTGAAACACAGTACTTGTATTAAAACGTTGAACATAGTCAATGAATTCTGCTAGACATTGTGCTTTAAAAATGTAGGTTTTTCAGCTTCCTTAGTATCTGTGCTTTTCACTTTGTCAGTTTTCCTGTACATGTATAAATTTATGAGACAACACAGACGATTGTGGGTATTATGTGCAATCAAATCAGTGTTTATAATTTTCTTAAGTAACTTTTCGTCTCCAATAGCCTGTGGGCATTCTCGAACTTTAGCATCCACCTTAGAATCCACCTTTAGCCTTAGAATAGTCGATAAAACATATGTATAAATCTATTTGAACTTGAATACATCTTTCCATTAACATTGGTAGGGTAAAAATGGCACCTCGGGTACCTTTGTCTGGGAGAAAACCAAATTGAGTTCTTGAAATCTCAGGTCTTAAACATTTTCTCATTCCTCTCATTAATATTCTATGCAATAATTTTGTAATGTGACTCATGAGACTTATTGTTCTATGAAGCTCGCATTCTGTAGCACCTGGTGTTTTAGACAGTTATGAAAATCGATTTCATTAAGTATTCTGGTATGTTTCCACTGTCATAATATATTGCATTTAAGAATTGTGTTGTCATCTCTATCCCTACATCTTCTAATGTTACGATTACATCTATTGATATATTGTCTGGACCTGTTGCTTTATCAAACGTCATTTTCTTTATGGCATCTTCTACTTCCTCCTTTAAGATTGGTGGACCATCTAGCTCCTCCTTTATAGCGGGTTTTTCGCCCCTTCCATCTTCAAAAAGTTCTTCTACATATTCCGCCCACCTATTCAGGAAATCTTGTGAGTCCATTAGTATATTGCCTTGTTTAGTTTTGATACATCCTGAACTCGAACATACTTTCTTTCCATTAACTTCTCTAATTTTGGTATGCATATATTTACTATCTATGTTTTGGTAAATTTCTATTTCTAGGCACTGATCATATATCCATTTTTCTTTTGCTTCATTGCATTTCTTTTTATTTCTCTATTCAGCATTTTATATTTTTCTATATCTGGCTTGGCTTTTTCATTAATTCTAGAATGTCATTTGTCATCCATTTCTTATGTTCTTTTTTTAGGTTTTTAGGGATTTTTTCAGTCATAGTTTCAGTAATTGACTTTTTCATATCATCCCACATTTCTTCAGGTTGAGTAAAATTTTCTAGAAGCTCAAATCTATTTTAACACTAACTGTAAAATGATTCTTGCTTAGTATTAGAAAAAGATTAGAAGCAACGGAAAAGTTGTTTGTAAGGAGAATGTTAAGAATCTCATGGCAGGATAAGAAGAGTAATAAAGCAGTACTAGAAGAAGCAGGAGTAAAGAGATCTTTAATAAGTCCAATCAGGTATAGACAGCTAACGTTTTTAGGCCATATAAATAGACACCAAGATCTTGAAATGTAGCCCTTAATGAAAAAAATTGAAGGGAAAAGGAGTCGAGATCAACAAAGAATAACACATTTACAGAGCTTAAATTACTGGATGACTAATAAAATTAAGAATAATGGAAATAATATGAGCTTTTTGAGATTGTATGAGGACAGAAGTAAATGACGTGTCATGATCACCGACGTCTGTATCCGACCTAGTACTCGAAGAAGAAGTCATTGTCATTATCAGATTGGCACAAAAAAAGCGCTTTTTGAAATTCATTTTCATTGCAATTACATCTGATAATAATCTGAGACTGACAAAAGAAAAAAAAAAGATGAATATACATATCTTAAAATTTTACCCAACTTCAGGTGGCGAATTTTACTAAAATTCAAAGGAAATCAAGGAAAGCATGCAACCTAAACTAAATCCGTTCATTTGAATGAATTCAGCACCCTTTAAAACGTATGATTAGACACCTAGCTTGTATTGATACGACATTTATTTAAAACATTTTGTTCCTTTCTGCCTGATACTTCTGGCTTACGGCGTTTAATTTACGCAAACTACGATCAAATTATGCAGCCACGACTTATGTCCTATATTTCTTAGATTGGAATAAGTTACTTGTGTGCCAAAGGGCACCTTCCTACTATAAAATGTCGACTTAGGGACTCTATTTATTATTAATTATTAATCTAATTATTATTATTATTATTATTATTATTATCATTATTATTATTATTATTATTACTATTATTATTATTATTATCATCATTATTATTATTATAATTGTTTTTGGTATTATTATTACTATTATTATTATTATTATTATTATTATTATTATTATTATTATTATTATTATTATTATTACTATATTGTTGTTGCTAAGATATTACTAATATTGTTATTGTTGTTATTGTTATTATTATTATATAATAATGCAATCGATTTATATAGCGCTGAAGCTTCCACCCAGAGGTGCTCAGTAATAGCGCTTAACAGAAAATTCCAAGTCCAGTTTCAATACTCTTAGGTGTCAAAACGTTTCTTAAAAAGTTCAATTTTCAAATTTGATTTAAAGGC